>SADC01000856.1:0-287009 GCA_004194705.1 Ditylenchus dipsaci | reverse complement strand
TCATCTATATCAGATTTGACGCAGAACGAGGAAAAAGGAGACGATTCGAAAAAAATTTCGAAAAAAACTGCTGGTTCGCGCCTTAACGCACGGCATGCCCTTTTAATCGATTGCAATATGCAACCATTTCCTGCACTGCTTTACTGTCACCAAACGCCCTTATTTTAGGATTTCATGCAAATGACAGACCTATGTTGGACGTGTGGAATTGGACGTCGTTGAATGTTTTTTAAACTTTAGCTCAAACTAAAATATTACTTTTTTCTTTCGTGTGATAGCTCAAATTAAAGCCTAGAGTCTTGACTACATTTATTACATGAAACGTGTGACTTGTATAAAAAGTCAGAAAAATATCAATCAACCCAATCAAAGAAAAGCCCCAAAAACGATCGATTTTCGGAAATTTATCCTATTTTAGCCTGGATACAAGTTCCAGTAGCTGTGAAAGCCTGAGGTGATGATTTTATATTGAAAGCCAAGAGTGTCAGGATCATTTAGACACCAAACTTGTAAATTAAAGGATGTAAAAAAGAAGGTTATCAGCCAGTGGAAGTCAAATCTTTGACCTAGGCGATGCGCTATAGGAAGTTCCCCCTCCCTTAAGCAGCTTTCACAGCGAGTGTCAGACTCAGTGCGCGACTTGGCGTGCTTTTGGCTTTAGTTTTGTTTCTTAACACGCCCAATACGACTTCGCAGACCGATATTTTCTGAATAAGAATTTTAAGCTGAACACGATGGTCCGGTCCTTCTCGCTTCAATCATTGACGAAATAGGTGAAAAAGGATCCGGAAGGTAACAAGTTGCGGAAGCTCAAAATCCAGCTGGATACTCACAGGTTTTCAAGTGGTGCGTCGTGATTGTTATACTGCACGCACGCTCATAATACACCAAAATGTTAGCAAGGAGCTCAGCTTACTATCGATACCAAACATAGCCTGTTTTTTTATTTTTAAAGACAATCTAAATCACCTCTTATTTGTTAAGTTAGGGATTCTCATTATGTCTATCTCTCACTTTTCTACAAGCTGTAACTTTATTTTAGACAATACCCAGCTAAATTTTTCACACAAAATAAAGTCGTGGCGAAATATTCAAAAATATTTTTATACCGTATTTCCTCTAATGAGACCACATGCTCCAATAAGCCCAGAACCCTTACTTTGAGGACCTACAGGTGGCCCAAAAAACCTGAAAAAATCTGAAAATTTTTGTCAAGGGCTTCCGCGCACCGTCTGAAATAAAGAATTTTGGTGCAAGCAAGGATGTTTAAATAACGGTTGTGAGGCCGGTACTGAATCCTCTCATATGGTTGCTTCCCATATGTTGCTTGCCTTGAAGCTGACCTTATGACCTAAGGACTGCAACCGTCCATCCTTGTTACACCAAATTCAATGAAAAAAAAAGGAGCACGATGAAAAAAACAATAAATAACTGCGACACGCCAAATTTTGATAGCTGTAACTGTCTCAATTAAGAATCTTAATTTAAGATGCTTTATGTTCTAAATTCGAACAAACAAATTCTATACAATTATTTAAAATTTCTTTGCAATTTTCGAAATGTTTTTGTACTAGCACGTACGCTTGATCTTGGCGTTCAAAAAGCTATCAAAACTGCTACATGGGTGGTAGTAACAATCAACGAAAAAATCCGCGGATACGGACAAAATCCGCGGATAGAAATATCCGCGGATAAAAACGGCTGACATCAGACTGAGCCTTTCACAATTCATTTTGTTGACAACTCAGCCTTTTGACAACTCAGCCTTTTGACAACTCATCCTTTTGACAATTCGGAAAATCGAAATTCGAACTTTCGAAATTCGTCTTAAGACGATTCATTCGAATCATCATTCAAATTTTTGTTAGCTCATTCGAACGAGGATTCATTCATTCTGTATCTCAGACGACATATTGTTCATATCTCTGTTGTTAAGAAATAACCGGCGGGGTGCAAAAAAAAACGACCGCCAACAACCCTAGTGCATAGGCGTTTTCCCAAAATAAAACTTTTTTCAAACAACAGGAGGGACCAAGGCAGATTTTTAAGTTTCTTTTAGAATTTTTTTAGATTGTGTCCGAACCACTCCAAACCGTCCCAAACCATCTCAAACCACCTCGAATACCCTCAAACCGCCCTAAACATCAAACCCATAAATGAGAAATAAAAATTTCTTAAAAATAAAAAATAACATGTTTTTCTAACTTAAAATTGTGTGGAGAATCAGGTTTGTTAAGACCGAAATCAATATTTCACCCACGCAAACCCCAAAACATGCGGTGGGTTACTCTTGGTCAGATGAATATCCGCCTGGATGGCCTGAAAGTTAAAATTTCTTAAGAATAAAAAATAACCCGATTTTTCTAACTTAAAATTGTGTGAGTGATTGGATTTTTTTAAGTCCAAAGTTGAGATTTCACACGCTCCAACTTTAAGGTACCACCTCGCCAGGTGGTACCACCTGGCCATCCAACTGGATGGCCTAAAATAAAATGGTTAATTTTAAATGAAAAATCAATTTTTTCAAACTAAAATTTGTGTGAGGAATTGGGCTTGTCAAGACCGAAAAAGCAGTTTTATCTACCCAACCCCAAACTTATGGTGGTTACCACCTGGACAGGTTGATATCCAGGTAACTCCAGAGTAGGGGTATATCCACCCAAATGACCTGAAAAGTCAAGCGCTTGTCTTTTTATATCTAAAATTATGGTAAAATAAGGTACGTGACTAGGTGGATTTGAACCAGCAACCTCTGCATCACCCCTTAGAATCGCTCAGAACCCATCCAGAGAGACCAAACCAAGTGGTCGTCCACTTGGATCGAAATTTTTTTTCAAGGTTTTCGGTTCCAAAACAATTTTTGTGCACTAAGTCGACCACGCTGAAGATGGTTTGATAGTGGTAAAATCACGTTTTATCGAGAAATTTTGAGCTATTGCTAACGATTGGATTTTGAAAAAAAAAAAAAAAAAACCTAAACAAGCTTATTTTAATCAGTTCAACCCTGTACGATAAATTCTATTTTTAGCCTCACTTTTTTTTTTGTCGTGAGCGAATTTGAAATTTCACAGCAAGTTGTAAGCTTTGAGGGCATTCATAACAATTGACATGCTAACACGAAATCCGATGTCAAAAATCTAGTTTCCACAGCGAAATTTAAGTTTTACGTAAAAATCGTTTTCGAACTTTTTTGGGAGTCTTGTTAAACACTAAGAAAGCCTGTTTTCTGCCATGTTTTACTTTATTTTTTGCACAAGAATGTTCCATTTAATTGCTCTGTCTTTTGCGCATAGTAGAGCCGTAAGGATTTTTGGAATCGCGAAAAAATTTGACTTTTTGTTCAAAAAAATACGTTTACAATCATTCTTTTGCTGTAGTACAATATTTCCGAATTATTTTTGGCAGTGTGATATACCGTTAGAAAGCTCTAATTCTGGCTTTCCGACGGTATAAAAAACAATAAAAAAATTTATAGAAATCATAAGAAAAATGAAAATTAACGATAGCTTAAAACGCGAAAACAAGGTTTCAAAAATGGGCCGTTTCTCATATTCTTAGTGCGAATTTTGAAAAACTATTACACTATTACATAGCCCTGGATTTAAGCTTTCTAACAGCCATTAATTGATTCAATGCGATATCAAAAAAGTTTCAGAAACAAGTCTTTGTATGAACAGAACTTTCTTCAAACTTTTGAAAATTCCAGTAAGTCAGTCAACAAATTTTGAAACCCGAAATCCGTACTATATTTTGATACAAGACTTAAATTTTTTTTTAAAGTTGGATTTGATAAGGTATATTAAGATTAATAATTTCCGGGCCGGCCCGGGCTGTCGATTTTCGAGCCCGGCCGTAAGCAATTTTGAAAGTTGGGCCCGGCCCGCCTCAAAAATCAGCCCGGGCCGGGCCGGCGGCCGTGCACAGCCTGCCTATATCTACTTTTTAATTCTAATATAGATTATCTATGTTTGGCATTTTTTTGGCATTTTCATGAAAAACCGAATTATGAAATCTCTTCTCTCATTCTGTATTCTCATTTTTGAAAACACTGGTATAGAGTGAAGATACATCCGAAAAGATATATGGGTGCTAATAAGTAGAATAATACAAACAATACGAATCTAAATACGGATGAGTTGTCAATAATTACAATGTTGTTTCGACGCGATAATCAAAAATTTGAATTTGAAAAACCGAATTGTCAAAATTCTGAGTTGTCAAAAGGCTGAGTTGTCAACAAAATGATTTTGAAAGGCTCAGTCTGATGTCAGCCGATAAAAACCGTAGTAACAATGGCGGATAGTAATATCGCGGATACGGATGAAATCCGCGATTTATCCGCAGCTAAGGATAAATCGCGGATATATCCACGGATTTATAAGCGGATAAAATCTGCGAATAAATATGAGCATGCTTATTTCCACTAAAAAGTAAAAAAAGTTAAACTACTATTTCAGTGTTCACCTGAAACCAGGAAAATGTTTATTTAATTTATTCATGTGTTATTTTAAAAGATCAGTCGAAAAAATATTGCATACCGTATTTACTGTATTAAGCCCCATGGGAGTTATTTTTCAACCCTTAAAAAATCGGAAAAAATATTTCAATTTGATATTTTTTGGGTGCTCAACCAAAATTTAAAAGTGGAATAGGTAAACTCGCGGCAAATAAGAAAACGCAAAAAACTGCAGATTCGAGTGTAACTCTCGATATAGTGTATATTTTTCGGTCCCCGTGCACTACACTGTATCGAGAGTGGACTGTACAGTCGACTCGCTCCATAGTGTACACCCGCCATAGTGCACACCGGTTCTGATTTGGAGGCCACCTTATAAATTTATAGTAACGGACCCCCGCCATAGTGCACACCCTCCATAGTACACCTCCCCATAGTGCACACCTGGGCTGGAACGAATCCAATAAACAACCTCTCTCTAAGGCACACTTTATATATTTTTACGTAAATGTTCGGCAAAATTATTTCTCACAAACGATCTGCAAAATTAATCCTTGCGATATTTAGACTGGTAAACTGATATTTAAGATGACCAAAGACAACTGGCAATAGCTTTTAAAAATGAGGGTAAAAAAAGTGTCAGACCTAGGTGGGAACGAACTTGAGGACGGTGAAGTTAAATCGAGGCTGACTGTATACAGCTGGTTTGATAACTATTCTCTAACATGACTATTTATTTAGCTGATCTTTTCAAGGCTTGGCTCAAAGAGTGGGACCGAAAACTACTAATACAGGATTATCGCAAAGTGCCTTTATAGCAGCTATAGTGCACACATGGCGGTGTTCAAGCAGAATAGCTCTCTCCATAGTGCACATCCACCATAGTGCACCCTCCGCCATAGTGCACACCTGGGCCGGTCCTTGGGTGTGCACTATGAGGGAGTCGACTGTATGTAAAATTCTTTGTTCTTAAAATAGATGAAATAACATTGATGTCACCGACAATAAAATTTTCACACGCTTGAATGCGCGCGGAAACTTTATTATTCCAAAATTTTCGATTTTTTGGTTTTCATGAAGTTTTAAATTCCTGGCATAGATCTCTTTAAGAAGAAGTCAAACCGAAGATGCAAGATTGCCGTATTCTAAAAATGTTCGGGTGTCGACTTGTCGAAATATTTGGCGCGTCTAGTCAATTCAAACGTCGAAAGTTAAGCATCTTTGAATTTCGACGTAAAATGTCGAATTCGACGGGTCGAGTTAACAAACTTATTCAGGGCAGCTTAACACTTGAAAATCAGTTTGTGCTAATGGGGCATTTAGTTAAGAATTTTGTGGTGAACAAGATAGACGCAGAATGATTTGAAAAAAATGTGTGTTTTTTTAGAGATTCATTGATGGACACACTCAATTTTGAGTTGTTTTAGTTATTGATAGTAACTTTTTCATTGAAAACAATTTACCGTATTTTCTCTATTAAACGCCCCGGGGCGTTTATTTTTCAACCCTTAAAAATCGGAAAAAAATTATTTCGATTTTGAGATTTTTGGGTGCTCAACCAAAATCTGAAAAGTGGAATTAGGTAAAATCGTGCTAATTAAGAAAACGCAAAAAACAGATTTGCAAAATTATTTTTTTGGACTGAGATATAGGTCACTGAAGGGGGGCGTTTATTAGAGAGGGGGCGTTTATTGAAGAGGGGGCGTTTAATAGAGAAAATACGGTATGTAGCTAGAGTGTTCATCTGGTGCATCATTTGACAGGCTTTCAAAAGAACATAAGTTTAGTCGGGTATCAGGCCGTGAAAAATGCACAAAATAGCATGTGTCGAAGATTCTATAAAATTCAAAATTCAGTTCTTTCTTATAAACATCAATAGAACATTGCCCAACGTTGCTTGAGCATGCCAGATCGCACGACCTAGTCGAGTTTCATTGAGCTGTAACAACCGTATTTACTGTATTAAGTCCCCATGGGGAGTTATTTTTCAATCTCTAAAAAAAAATTTGAAGTCGATTTTGATATTTTTGGGTGCTCAACCAAAATTTAAAAAGTGGAATCAGGTAAACTCGCGGCAATAAGAAAACGCAAAAAACAGATTTGCGAAATGTTCGCTGTAGGCTGAGATATAGGTCCGTAGTGTGGGGACTTATTAAGGGTGGGGAGTTAATACAGTAAATACGGTAAATCTTTTTTAAAGTATGTTTTTAAAGAATTTTGCACAACTATTTCATTAAATCTGTCTAAAGTTTTTATAATTTCTACAATTAGTCTAACAGAGGAATGGAAAAAGTATTTTTCCAAAAAGATTGTACACTTAGAAACCGCCGAAGCTCTTTTTCGAAGTTTTATGTCAAAATACAGACTTTAGTTTACCCCAGATAGGTTTTTTTTTATTTCAGAATCCTGTTTTAACTATAAAAAAACTTTTTTAAATACTTTTTGAAAAAAAATTTAATGTAGCAAAAAACACGACTAAAGACTGCTTTTTAAACAAAACTTCTTTTTAGTAGTATAGTACGCCTATTCAACGTATTCACGCGTTTTTTGATAAGCTCCCCTCACACTCCGGCGTAACACGTAACAAATTCTGTTACGCGACTCTGTCACGCGTAACAACTTTTTTGAGACTCTTCAAGACGACACTAAACAAGCGAAATCTGTCATTGCAGCGTAAGCTCTTCAAAAAAGCGAACGATGACTCAAAACAAGTGGAAATCAAAGAATATAATGTTTTTGTCGAGCAAGATGAATATTTGCTACACCCCCGACTTTAGCTTCGCCACTAAGATTACAGCCTTTTGAGTTTATATAAGTCAATGAAGATCACCCTGCTCGCTAAAGCTGAATTGGAGACATTTGTATAGCCAAAAACAACCCAATTTTTCATGATGATTCTTAATCAAGTGTTGCACTATTTCTGGAAATCAAACTAATCAAACCAAATTTGCGGCGTCTTTGGGTTTAAATTGGTTCAGACAGATTGACAACTTGCAACTGATTGGTCCCCTAATCTTACATAGATAAAGTGATTGAAGGCTTGTCTGTATAGTTTTTACTTAATATTTAGTATATCATTTTTTAAATTCTACCTTTCCACTATATACATGAAGTTTCAATAGGCTATTTATATTTTTTTCTTTTTCAAAGTTGGGTTTTTAAAGTTTTTCTTTGATGTATTTTTGAAATAACCTGATACCGGATATTTTGTCCATAAATTTTTATCAACATGATAGACGGATAGTGATATCACAGTACAGTCAAACCTCGATATAAGACCACCCCTGGGGACCGGTTCCAAGGTGGTCTTATATCGAGGTGGTCTTATATCGAGGTTTGACTGTATTGAAGAAACACTGAAAAACTATCGACCATCTGAGGACGGACTATGACAAATGTATATTCTGAAGCATACTTCACTTCGCTAGCAAAATGCTATCCGCTTTTCTATAGTGATCGGGTATGAGCCTGTTAGAAAGACAGCCCATCAGAAATCCCTTACTCCCTTATAAGAAAATGTCAGAATGCGCTAAATAACCCAGTCCTAATGTCAAAGATGAACATTGAAGAAGCATGCTCACGGTGGTCTGGTGGTCCCGCTAATTCGAAAATTTGTCAAATTGTTGGATTTAGGACGGACTTTTTGCGGACTTTTTTACGGACTTTTTTGATATTTACGGACTTTTTTTGTTGAGTTACTAACAAAACTAAATCTTGAATTGAATTCTTGACCTTGTTTTGTTAGAAATGAAGTTAAAAGATCCAAACAGAAAGTCAATGATGAAGAAAAAATTTTGAATTCGCGGGAGACCACCAGACCCCGTGAGCATGGTCTTTCAAAGGGGCATGCCCACGCTAATAAGACATGGTGCGCGGGAATTCAAATGTTTTCCTAATCATTAAACTTCTGTACGGATTTTTCAACTTGGTTTCTAACAAAACTATACCTAAAATTAAATTCTAGGCTTTGTTTTGTTAGAAACCGGGTTGAAAAATACGTACAGCAGTCCAATGATTAGGCAAAAAAAAATGAATTACCGGGCACCACCTCTTATTGGCGTGGGCATGCCCCTTTAAGCAGAAGCATTTGACAAGTACTCGTTTTGAATTTCACAAAAATACACTATTTTCGGTTACGATTGAACAAACAAGGTGGTTCTGTATTAACTGCCACATAAAAGAGATAAGATTATTACGTCGACTTAGTTTTAACATAAGGTCAACATATTTTACAAAAAAATATTACCTAAAGAGCAGAATTTTTTTTGTATCCCGTAGCCATCACTAGAGTTGATTGCAATGCAATACATTGCATTGTAATAAGACATTTTTAGCAAAAAATATTGCATTGCAATATTGCAAAAGTGCAAAGCTTCAGCTGTAGCCATTACAATTTTTTTGCACTTTTCTATGCTTCATTATGTTCTTCTTATTCCAATATACTTTTTTGCCTATATTAAGATAATTTTATTAGGATTATCTTGTTTGTTTCATTTTAGTCAAAAAAAGCTAATAGTTCGGTATTCATTTAATTGCAAAAATGCGTCAAAATTTTGGTCAATATGGTCAATAATTATCCTTTCTTTTTTCCCTTTGACTATAGACTTGAGCTATTTAAAGAGCTATCAGCTTGTTCTTTTCACTTATCGGGACCCCCCTTTATTTCAGTGTTCTATCCGTAAATAACACTCCGAAAAGATTTTTTATGCAACAAATTTAATTTATCCTGAGACAATACATTCACATGATAACACATACTAGCGAGGAAGGTATGATACGTCTTTCAGGTATTTCGTTCTCATCAGGCAATAATATTTTAGCGTCCTTGGCTATGCATCTCTCATCAATCCGCGTTTGATCTGCTGACGATTTTCTATGGTGCTTGATTTATTCAGGCACAGCTATGTAAAATTTAGGTATTAGGTCACTGTAATAGTTCAAAGCCGGTAATTACTGTGATTATGACCTGCACAAGTGCTAAATGTTAGATAGTTATTTATTATTTATTATTTATTATGTATCATACCTGAAAATTAGAAACGTGAACTCCAAAAGATCACTATGGTAAATAATATGTGACTTATAATCACTTTCGCTAGGCAGCCTCTTACATGAAGTTGACGTGCTCCGACAGTTATGTTACAAGGCCTAGCCATACTGTCTTGAAATGGAGCACGAAGGCACATAGAAAGATAGTACAATACGCGAAATACACTACGCAAGTATGTGCACGGGCAGTATTTTTACAGACTCCAGTAAAAATTGTCTTCATAATAAACCGTGATGGATTATGCAAATAACGGCTCTAAACAGGAGGAACAAAAGAAAAGAAAAAGACGGCAAATAATGGATAAAAACTTATCTAATGAGTTCGAGGCAAAAACTTGGCTTCTTCTTTTAATAATCTGAAGCAAAAAAAACATAAAAATAAGATATAGCCACTATAATTCAACTAGCTATACACAAAAACCAAATGGGCGACCACAAAGTAACAGCAAGTCGGCGGACCCGACCGAAAATTCAATTGAGAAGTCAAAAATGACTGCCGAAAAAAAATGTTTGCATTTGAAAAATATTTGCGCAAATTTTGTCATAATTATTTTTATTTTTTTATGTCCCCGGGAATTCAAAAATCAACAATTGCCGTTGCACTAGGAAAGCATGCTCCTTTAAACAAAAAATTTAGTTTAAATACACCGAGAACACATACAACGACAAACAACGGTACTCAGCTTCACGCAACTATGATGGTAAATTTTTTGAATATTTTATTAAACTTCCAAGCAAAATTTCTTTTTAGGTCATAAAAATGAATCTCACAAAAATTATCTGCGTGGTGCGTCTTGAAGAAAATAAGAAGAGTTTGCAAGAGGTTCTCAGTGTGTGAAGACTCGAATGCAGACCATTTTGATGTGGTTGTAGATGATATTGATCGAAATTGTTATTTGAAAATTGTCTTTTATTCCGGATTGTAATATTTTGTCTTCACTGAATAAAAGTCGGTAGGAAAAATGGGAAAATTGTATGTGTACTCTTAGGAAAAGTGACTGACGGTTAGACAAAAACGTTAATCTCTATGTTGTGCAGGTAGGGATAAGGGTGTCAGGTGAGTGAATAGGGGTAAAAAGAGGGTGGGCAGGTACACCAAGGAAGTAGGTAGAGTAGTCAGGAGGGTGGGTAGTAGTACCTTTTCGAATGTATTTAAGCCTTCGCACATAAATCTGCAGAAACACAATGGAGGCGCCGATAGGCGCCTCTGTTGTCCTTGCCTTTAATATTTGGTAGTCCAATTTCAGAATAAAGTGATTTTTTTCGTTACTTTTCGTTTTAAAAACTTTTCATGGATTCGAGGGATAAAAAAGGTGGAAAAATCATGCGATAATTGAGGTTATAGCACAATATGGTCACCACTTCGTATCCCATTCAGTATCCAGCTCAGGTATATGCACTTAGATATTGGTAATTAGGCGGAAGTGCCCAGGCAGTAGTAAAAACTGCTTGGACCTCAACGTAAAAATACTACAGAAATATGAAAGATTAGACGCGTCGAAAAGTTTAATTCTACAAGACATGTTGAATCGAAAAACAAGAATGAATTTGAACGTGTACAAACTTAGCATTCTGTTAAGACGTTTAAGTAAAAAATTCCCATTCGGGAATTTTTTACTTAAATCAAACCTTTAGACTTACACTCCTGACAGTCATCTAATGAAAAGATTCATTGGAAATTTTGACTCTAACGAGGTAACAATAACATAGAGAGGATATACGACAATGAGATTGTCAAAACGCCGACGACCACGACGACCTCTTTTCCGACGGAATAGGTGTGACATCTGAAAAGCGGCCAATCTTCACAGCAGCGCGAGCAAGAGCACGGAGAGCAGACTGAGCATCAGGTCCTGGCATCTTTGATTTGGTTCCATCAGTGGCGCGCAACTTGACATGGACGAAATCCTGAAAAATGACACTATTCATTTGAAAGCAGTCATGTGATAGATACAAAAAACTGACCTGGGAAGCGATCATTGCAGCGTGAGAAGAAGATTCCTATCGGTCAGGCTTGACTCGCATCCCACCGGGGATCTTGAAAATTGTTTCACGACCCAAAAGATCCATCATATTCACGAAAGTGTCATTGAACGAAGCGAATATGTGCGCCACTCAGAAAAAGTTCGCCTTCTTTGGACTGATGTCAAGAACTTCTTCTTTGAATTTTCCTTCGCGAGCAGCCATGGCAGTGAAACCCCCAAATAACCCCCCCCCACCAAATAACCCCCCTCAAATAACCCCCTAAATTCAAAATAATTTTTGTCCTGGAAGGAAAAATGAATTTTTGAGCTGTAACATACATATTTTCCCAATTTCTTGCAATGTAGAGTGTGCTGGTCTTGGCCGCGGAGCGGCCAACTCCTTGGCCGGGTACAACAACCCGTTTCCATAAAAAAATTCATTTTTCCTTCCAGGACAAAAATTTTTGAATTTAGGGGGTTATTTGAGGGGTTATTTGGTGGGGGGTTATTTGGGGGTCACGTCGCCATGGCTTCCAAGTTGGAAGTTCCAACGATTTAATTGCTGAAAAGCAAGAAATTTAGAAACATTTAGCAGTAGGAAAATGTCGCAGTAGAAAATTGCACAGCACACGTCTTATACAAGACAGCAAATGCACTCGAAATGAAATTTAAATTTGAATTTTTTTGGTCTCACGCATTAAAGTGGTCCGCGACTTTTGGAAATTCAAATTTCACCGTGTCGGGCACGCGTATGCCACTTTAAACGCCCCTATGCCGTATAAAAACAGCAAGAAAAAATTTGAGGGCAATTTTCAGAAAATTAGGGGCAATTTTTAGTAATTAGGCGGCAAAATTAAGTATCACCCTCCGTTTTTCTCTCATTCTGGTTTGTCTTTTTCATGCCTTTCATGCTAAGAATCTTACTGAAAATCAGGCTTCTTTCAAAGGCCTACTGTTGTTTTGCTGAAAAATGATAATAATAATTAGTTGTTTTCAGATCATGTCGAACAAACGCAAAATGGATGTAACATTTTACCTTTGTTATAGATTTATAGTAGATTTATGTGACTTCAGGTTCAGGAGCCAGTTATGCAGAAAAAGTCGCCAAAGAAGACAGTTGAATTGAAATGTTCCAAGGCTCGTCAGGTATTCTTTCTAATGATGTGGTCGTCTTGGATGCTCCTGCCAAATTAAATGAACCGTTTATGCCCTATTCAATATGCTACCATTCTCTTATGACCATGTACTCACTCATACTGTCTTTCGTACATCACTTGTATTAGCTCAAAATTATTGTCTAGCACTGCGTGCCTCTAGTCAATAAATATGCTTTTAATCTTTTTCTTTCCACTAGCTTGTCTTATTTTCCGCGTATGCTCCGCGTGCGTGCGTGTAGCGTTACTACTCGTTTGGGCAAAACTCATTGTCCGCCCTTTTTTGGGCATCAAATTTACAATATCTTTTTTTTTCAATTCAACGCTACGGCTGCTTAAATTTCGGGTGTAAATTAGTTTTCATAGATCATTAGGACTTAGAGTGGAGTACGCGACAATTCGTCCACAGAACAATTCGCCCTCGGGGCCGATTGATTCTCGAGGTCCATTCGTCTCCGGCCGTTTCGCCCTCATCCGATTCGTCTTCAGATCGTTCCGTTCTCGGAATTTTTTTTAACGTTGACCTTATATGACAAGGCTGTAATAAATTATCTCTCTTCAAATTAATCCTCAGTAAATTGATCCTCGATAAATTGATCCTCCAATTTTTCGAAGGTTACAGATTCAAAATCAGGCGGTAGCATAAAATATATTTAAGCGATTTAGAAGTCTCAGGATGGTTAGCAAACCACCTGGTACTTTTTCTATACAGGTATCCACCCCTAGAATTTTAGATTGAAGACTTGGCTAAAAGTAATTAAAAATCGTCGTACCCTATCCAGAATCGTGTTCTGAACATGATTTGGTAATTCTAAAAAGCGACTCCACTCACAGGAACCCATTTCTGACCAGATGGTAGTACCAATAAAGTGGTGCTCAGGTACCAGTACCAAGGCATTTACCAGGTATCCCTACTCAGGTTGATAGTGCTCAGATAGGTAGTGGTACTTGAGTAGTGGTAGATGGTATTTTCTAGATAGTAGCACATAATCGGTAGCACTCAGTTGGCAGTACCCAGGGTGAAATCTGAGAACAATTTTTTGTAATCAAAGAATATAATGTTTTTGTCGAGCAGGATGATTATTTGCTACAGACCCCATTTATAACTTCGCCGCTAAGATAACAGCCCTTTGGAGTTTATATAAGTCAATAAAGATCACCCTGCTCGCTAAAGCCTGAATTGGGGACATTTTTATAGCCAAAAACAACCAAAGGCCGGAATGCATTATAGGAACTCCTCGCAAAAGTGACTTTTGATCACTTTTTTGAACTTATCAGGTCGTAATTAGTCTAAAAAACATGTTTTTAGGAGGGGGACGACAAGTTTTTGAAAAATATTTTTTGACTAAAAATGACCTTAAATGGTCATTAATGATCATTAATATAGTTACACATCCACTAATTCACATGGCTGCTGTATGTAAAAAGGGGAATGAGTGTGTTATACTTTAGCATATTGTTCGGAATAGTCTCTAAGGTGATTGGGGGTGCGCATCTCTAAGTCTCAAGCCCCCGCGCCCCGCAGGGAATATTTTTGTAGGGATATAAAACCCCAAGCACCTTAGAGACCATACATCTCAAAAATGGGCTATGTAAGTGTACAACAACACTTGCATAGCCCTGTTTTTGCATGTGGTAGGCCGCCATGAGAATTGGATGCTCACCCGCACCTAAAAGTGGTTAAGCATAAAAGACAAATGATCATTAATGACCGTTCTAGGTCATTTTTAGTCAAAAAATATTTTTCAAAAACTTGTCGTCCCCTCCTAAAAACATGTTTTTTAGACTAATCACGACCTGATAAGTTCAAAAAAGTGATCAAAAGTCACTGTTGCGAGGAGTTCCTATAATGCATTTTAGCCCAACCAAATTTTTCATGATAATTCTTAATCAAGTGTCGCGAAAATCAAACGCCGAGATTTGCGGCGTCTTTGGTTTTGAATTTTTTTTAGACAGAGTGACAACTTGCGATTGATTGGTTCCATAATCTTATATAGAGAAAGTGATTGAAGGCTTGTTTGTATAGTTTTTACTTAATATTTAGTATAAGCATTTTCTTAAATTCTACCATTTTTCTATATACATAAAGTTTCAAAAGGCTTTTTAAATTTTCCAATTGCAAAATGTGGTTTTTTAAGCTTTTACTTGATGTATTTTTGGAATGACCAGATACCAATTATTTTGTCCATAAATTTTTATGAAAATAATGGATGGATACCGTATTTCCTCTAATAAGCGCCCCGGGGCGCTTATTTTTCAAAAATAGGAAAAATTGGAATTTGATTTCGAAATTTTCGGGTGCTCAACCAAAATCTAAAAAGCGGAATCGGTAGAGCTCGTGGGAGTTAAGAAAACGTATCAAACAGCTTTGCAAAATATTGCTTCTACACTGAGATCCAGACCGTCAAAGTCGAGGGGGGGGCACTTATTAGAGCGGGGGCGCTTATTAGAGGAAATACGGTAGTTATATATCACAGTATTAAAGAAAACACTGAAAAACTAAACGACCATCTAAGTACGGACTATGACAAATTTATATTCTGAAGCATACCTTAGCAAAATGCTATCAGTTTTTCTATAGTGATCGGTTATGAGCCCCGTCAGGATGACAGCCCATGTCACAAATGTATATTCTTAAAGAAGCATGCTCACGGTGGTCTGGTGGTTTTCCGCCAATTCAAAATTTGTCGAAATTGTTGGATTCACATACGGACTTAATTGTTGAGTTCGTAACAAAATTAAATCTTGAATTAAATTCTTGACCTTTTTTTGTTAGAAACCAAGTTAAAAGATCCAAACAGAATGGGACAATACTTTTTTTTGGCGCAAATCCACTTTTTTGGTGCGAATTTTTGTTTTGCGTAATTAGATTGAAAATTTTTAACTTTTTTCAATAGTTTTAACATCATCATGTAGCCACACTCTTCTAGTTTCTTATGAGGTATTATTTATTACATCACCTTTGAAAAATGTAATACAAAAGGTAAAAGTATGAACCAAATCAGAACAACAATTTAATTCATTTTAGCTTTTCGTATTACATTTTTCAAACGTGATATAATAAATAATACCTCATCATAAGAAACTAGAAGAGCGTGGGTACATGGCGATGTTAAAACTTTGGTACTAGTTCGGTTTACACCACACCTCCAATTTTTGTTTGTTTTGAAAACAATTAACGAAGAAATGTCTTTTATTTATTCACATGAATATAATTCAACAATTATATGGAACTCTACGACACGTAAACACTGAAATTTATAATAAAAATAAGTTATGCACCTAGGTGGATTCGAATCAGCGACCTCGGCGGTGGCTATCCAAGGGGCCGTCCACTTGAATTTTTTAGGTAACCCGAAATGGGTAAACTAGTACCAAAAATCACATTATCCATGAGACAGAATGTTCAGAAAGAAAAGAAAAAAACCGGGAGCTACTTCAATATACTTTTGGCACGAATTCAAAAAACGTAAAAATTAAAAAACAAAAAAATTTGAGGTGTGGTGTAAACCGAACTAGTACCAAAACAGGGCTGTGCTGGATATCCGATATCCGGCACTTTTCGACATCCGATATCCGGTACCGATATCCGAAAAAATGGCCATTTTTCGGGAAAATTTTTTAAAACTTTTTTGAAATTTAGAAAAAAATTTCAAATTTTTTTTTCGAAATTTCACCAAAAATATCCGAAATCCGATATCCGATAACCGATATCCGGCACTTTTTCATACCCGGTATCCGATATCCGATTAAAGGGGCATGCCCACGCTAATAAAAG
Source organism: Ditylenchus dipsaci (assembly GCA_004194705.1). NCBI lineage: Eukaryota > Metazoa > Nematoda > Chromadorea > Rhabditida > Anguinidae > Ditylenchus > Ditylenchus dipsaci. The sequence continues at coordinate 270,608 of SADC01000856.1, read as the reverse complement.
GTGGTGCCCGGGAATTCAAACAATTTTCCTAATCATTGAACTTCTCTACAGATTTTTCAACTTGGTTTCTTACAAAACTATACCTAAAATTAAATTCTAGGCCTTGTTTTTTAGAAACCGGGTTGAAAAATCCGTACAGAAGTTTAAGGATTAGGCAAAAAATTTGAATTCCCGGGCACCACCTCTTATTAGCATGGGTATGCCCCTTTAAAGCAGAAGCATTTTGAAAACTCTTTGTTTTAAATTTTACAAAAATATGCTATTTTCGGTTACGATTGAACAAACAAAGGTGTTCTGTATTAACTGCCACATAAAAAAGATTATCACGTCGACTTACTTTTAACGTAAGGTCAACATATTTTACAAAAAATGTTACCTAAAGAGCAACATTTTTTGGCATTGATAGGATCCTGTAGCCATTACTAGATCTGATTACAATGCAATATATTGCATTGTAATAAGAAATTTTTAGCAAAAAAAATATCGCATTGCAATATTGCAAAAGTGCAAACCTCCAGCTGTAGCCATTACAATTTTTTTGCACTTTTCTGTGCTTTATTATGTTCTTCTTATTCCAATATACTTTTTTGCCTATATTGAGATAATTTTATTAGGCTCCCTCATACTCCCGCGCAACACGAGTCGCGCAACAAAATTTCATGGGGTTCTACAGGAACAATTCTTATTTTCGGTCGCGGACATCTTATACTCAAAATGACGGCTACAATCTAGAAAACATTTTGGTAATAAAAAAATTTTCAATCTGATATAAAAATCCTTTAGGAATAATCACAAGTATGTGGCAAATCGGCGTGTTGCGCAAGAAAGTGACGCAACTCGCCAATTTGCCACATACTTGTGATTATTCCGAAAAGATTTTTATATCAGATTGAGAATTTTTTATTACCAAATGTTTGCTAGATTCTAGCCGTTATTTTGAGTATAAGATGTCTGCGACCGAAAATAAAAATTGTTCCTGTAGAACCCTATGAAATTTGTTGCGCGACTCATGTTGTGCGGGAGTATGAGGGGAGCCTTAGGACTATCTTGTTTGTTTCATTTTAGTCAAAAAAACTAATAGTTCGGTATTCATTTAATTGCAAAAATGCGTCAAATTTTGGTCAATATGGTCAATAATTATCCTTTTATTTTTCCCTTTGACTATATGCAAAATACAGAAATTTTTGTGCTTTGGTGCAAAAATAACTTCTTTTTTGGTCGAGAAGGAGCTCAACTGCATGGGATTTTAGAGGTTCGCAAACATCACTGACGGATAAAAATTGTAACATTCTCAGAGCAAAAAAAGGATTCAAAAACTTGATGACTATTCTTCAATCGACCTTGAAAAGCTTTCCAATGCCATCGACCTTCTTGCTTTGATGTTTCAAATCAACAAAAGCGGTCCCAAAGCAGGATTGATTCTGAAAAACAAATTTTTTGAAAGAGAGTCGTTTCCACCAGAGCTCAAATAAAATTTTGAAAAACTGAGATTTATGTAAAGGACGGCTAAATAAGTCCCCCACATGTTTCGTACATAGAGATTTTTCTGTATTTATATGTTTTATTTTTAATACATTCTAGTACAATTCATTTCAATTAGATCATGAAATTATGTGTCGCCGCTACGATTATTAACACTATTGAACCAAGTCAAACCCGAAAATGGAAGCTCTATTTACAACGTGAGTGCACAGTTCAGACGATAGTTGGTGAGGCTTTGAGAAAGGCCAACTTTGGAGAAAATTTTGTTTGCAATAAAGTTGAAATCAACGACGAAGACATCGGAGAGCTTCTAGAAGTGGCTGCACAAGACCAGGTGGAAGACAAAGGCAAATATGTCATCCATGTTCAGCCAGCTGGATTGTTGAAGGACGATAGTTTCTGGACGTATGAAAATGTTAGCTTCATTCAACCTTATATTTAGATGTTTTTAACTTAAGTTTGCAAGTTTTTTAAGAGTCATGAGCTATTTGATAGCTCTTGTTATTGTCTTTCGAACCCAAAAATAGACTTAAAAATTTTTTAAAGGGAGATAAGTTTTCGACTCTCAGTTTTCGACTTTCATATTGTTTTCAATTTACAATGTTTTCTATAAAATGTTAGGAAACCTGAAGCCCAGTTAGTCCTATCCTGGCTACTTCCATGTTCGAACTGTTTTTTTCCTTGTACTTAAAGGGCATACCGTCCGTTACACTGCAATTGAGGCGGAGACCAGTAATTTATTCTCTCTTGACTATTCTCCATGAGCGTTCTACCTGATCAGACAAAAGTTTTCTGCCTACTTTTTAAAAGTAGGGTGAGGTCCTAAGTATTAGATTTGACATGGAACAAGTAAAAACAAGAACGTTTTTTGAAAATTGGTGGTCTCCGTTTTAATTTGCAGTGTAACGCGCTGGTATGTCCCTTTGAGGTGTCGAAAATGTGCAAAGATATGCTAGATTTGAAAAGGCTTTTGGCAATATACAACCCTTATTATCAAAAAATGTGATTAACGGATTTTGACAGCAAGAGTTTCAACGTAGGTAGAATAGAAATACTTCCGAATTTTAGAATCAGACTCACTAATAAGATTCACAAAGATTTAAAATCAGGGTTATACGAGGTCAGTTTTTTCGGGCATTGAATTTTTAAGGTCCTCCGTCCTCCAAAGCACCTGGCTTTTCTTTTCGACGTGAGGCGACGTCGAAATCGACTTTTCACGTCGCCCACGTATAAAAGAAGGGCCAAGTGCATGAAAATTTCGTAAACTAATTCTGACGATTGATATACTATTTTGTTCGAAATATCGCCGAATTTAAAAAAAAAGTGTTACAGGTTAAGGTTTAATACAGATGGCCTTTGGAGCTAAAGCTCAAAAAATGTCAAAAGGAACGAATTCCACGTCGGCAACCCTAATGATTGAAAAAAGAAATACAGTAGACGCTCTCCATAAGGGACTCCAAGGGACCGACTTTTTTGTCCCTTATAGAGAGCGTCCCTTATGTAGAGCGTCGGTTTAGGTCAAATTATACTAACTGTGACCAAATGGGCCAAATTTTCTGTCCCTTATGGAGAGCTGTCCCTTATGGAGGCGTTCCTTATGGAGAGCGTCGACTGTAGTTTTGTGCCAACCTGATAGATACCGTACTCTCTGTGATAGAACTACACCCCTCTTGTTCAAATCGTGTTATTGGCATTGTGTTTTTGACCTGCTTTCTAAAGTTGTCTCTCAGGCAAGTTACCACTCATTTTGTAGCCAATTTTGAGCAGTAACTTCCTAAAAGCAGTTACTGAAAAGTGGGTAAAAACACAATGTCAAAAACACGATTTTGAATTAGGGTTGCCGCTCCATTAGAGAAAATACGGTAATTTTAATATAATTTAGGAATCAGTTTTGGGTGGGGAAGAGAAAGAAAACTGGGACATGATGAGTGTGCAAAGTGAGCAAGTGGACAAAGACGTTCTAGAATGTGTTGATTATATGAAACTGTCATGTATCTCGGAATCTGGACTGTTTAGAGCTCCATTGATAAAGCCTCAAAAGTAAGTAAAACAAACTATCTACCTGATAAAACCTAAATATTTTTTTTGAAAACTTTCATTTGAATTTTAAAAACTTGTGAGTTTGAACTAGGGTTGACAATGGTCATATGACTGGTCATTTAATACAAAATGACGGTCGTGTAAATTTCGGTCACTTTCCTCAGTCATTTTCAACACTCGAAAGAGACTCTGGATACATGAAAAAGCATGTATACCAGAGTATCTATATGCGGTGGAACTTCAGTTAACAAAACTATGTTCAGCAACTTCCTTTTTGTTAGTTAGCTGACTGTAATTAAGAGCTCGTTCATCCCCTTCCCCTACCTATACGGCCCTCATTCCCTTCAAACATTCAAGGGCGCCAATTTAAAAAGTTTTTAAATTTTTGTGAAATTTTTTTTTCAGCCGCGTAAATTTGAGTTTTTGATGCAGTATACTCGGTAAAGGCTCGTTCAAAATGGCGCACTCTTTTCGTGAACACTCAAATCCCACACCTACACTCGTCACTTTTGACTAGTTGAAACCATATTGTGAACACGAATTTGGGTCTGGGGGTCATTGCAAGTGTGGGAGTGGGTCTGGGTGCGGGACACTTCGATTTTGTGAACATACCTTAAAGGCGCATTCACAATGAGAAGGCTGTTTGCCATAGTGACCGCGCCGTCCTTCGCCGTCCTAATTTTTTTCATCGTCGTCCTGCATTTTTACCATGTTTTTCATTATGGACAGCTTTTTTTATTTTACAACATATAATCAGTTTTCATTTTCATACTTAATTTTCGGGCGACCGTCCAAGTTTTCTTTCGTTTTTATTTCAAAAAGATGTTGCCGTCCTAATTTAACCGACTTTTTTGAAAATTTTGTGCAAAATCAGGACGGCCCCATTTTTTTAAATGAAAATGAAAGAAAACTTGGACGGTCGCCCGAAAATTAAGTACAGTCGACTCTCTACATAACGACTCTCTATATAACGTCCCTCTCCTCATAACGTCCCAGTGAAACTGGTTTGGTTGGTCTAAACTAAATACTCGAACAACTGCCTCTCTATATAGCGACTCTACATAACGTCCCTCTCTACATAACGTCCCAATTCGGCTGGACACTGCTTTAAAGACGCCTCTCCATATAACGTCTTTTCGAAAAAAAAATAAAATTGAAAGCGTCTCGACAAAAAATAACTTTTTTTTGCTTCTAATATGTTCAGTTTGGTCAGCTTTCAAATTTGCTGTTTTAGAGATTACAAAGTTGATCTCTACAAGGCGCTGCGTCTCCTTCACCTTTCCTGGTCGATGTCAAGCCGGAAACTATCGCCAACTGCTTCCGAAAAAACCAAATTTATCAAGGACTCGAAGTAGACCTTTTATTTTTCACAAAAAAGATTTCTGTGTTTTAAGCAAGGCGCTGGCAGTCGGGAGAATTAGGAAACGCTGTGTTCGAGTTGGAACAAGACGGCGCTGGCAGGGAATGAAGTACACTCTGGGTAGAAATGCAGGCACTGGCTTTGATGGAATGCGCATTAGACGACTACTTATGGTTGACCACCAACTCGCTACTGGTGGAGCTTTCACTCTGACCGAAGTTGCAGCGGATGTTTTAATGGAAATGGAAGAGCCGGAGACTGAAAGGTGATTTTTTTTGCTTTGCTCGGCTCTTTAGTGGGTTAAGATTTCAGTGAAACCGAATTAATGAAGATCGACCAAGTTTCAGAGCCGCCAGTCGATACACGAGAAGCAATTGAAGCTTTGAAAATTTTCCAGCGATACGCCGACGAAAATCCATTGTTGCAGTCCAGCTGCTGTGTGATATAGTGAATGATTTGCTTGCCAAATAACACATGAAGAAACTGAAGCGAAAGAGTATTTCCACTTTTTTCATGCCCATCCGATGATTGTTTGTTTGGGTGCTATTTATTGTTGAAATAAACAGTTTTTTTTTGAAAAACTCTCTACATAACTCTGATGAGTGATATATAGGCGAGTGCCTCTCTACATAACGACTCTCTATATAACGTCCTCTCTTCATAACGTCCCGTTTTGGCCGGTCCCTTGAAAGACGTTATGTAGAGAGTCGACTGTATAAAAATAAAAACTGATTATATGTTGTAAAATGAAAAAAGCTGTCCATAATGAAAAATATGGTTAAAACGCAGGAGGGCGATTGAAAAAATTAGGACGGTGAAGGACGGCGCGGTCACTATGCTGTTTGCGGATGCTAAACTAGACTTTACACTCGGAAATGGCCATAAGTTTTTTTTAATTTTTTAAAATTTATTCTATTGGTGCCATCTTGTAGCTAAGATTCACGGCTACAAGATGAGCCATTGATAAGCTAGATGTTGTTGAAAATTGAGTTAAAAAAGAAAGACTCCGCGCAAGCATCCGCACTCGAATTCAAGTTAGGATTCTTGGGCGGAGTCTTAAAATTTTATCTGAGTTTTTAAAGCGACATTCACTCAGTCAATAGCTCATTTGGTAGCCCTAAACCTCAACTATGTGGTACTGGTGCACAATATGCGCCACATTTTTTTTCTTGAAAAATGCCTTGGTCCCCCTGTTGTTTTGAAAGTGACTATGTTCAAGGTGATCATGTTAACCATAATCACCATGATCACAATATTATCATAACTCCAATGGACAGGGAGGACATTCAAAAAAACAGGGGGGACCAAGGCATTTTTCAAGAAAAAAAATGTGGCGCATATTGTGCACCAGTTCCAACTATGTCATGTCAGGAGCTATATAAGCGACTGAAAAATAAAAAACTGCACCAACTAAAAAATTTCGGGAGAACAGTGAAAAAAGGGAGCATTTCTGTTTCGTGGATTCTTAGTGAGTAGTCTGTTTTAGCATCCGCAACAGACTCCTCATTTTGTATGCGCCTTAAAGGGACGAGTGAAAGCTGTCAAGGAGATAGTCTCGATACTAAAGAATTATCCCAAGTTTTGCGTTTTTCAAATGTGGTTTTTGAGTCATATTTTGTCGACAACTCGTGTTGCACTCTCGAACAAACTTGTGTAGAATCAGAATTTGGATCAGCATTATCAGTATCGGAATTTCAAAATTCTTCGAAAATGCCCTAAAAATCCAAACGCAATACAAGACTAATCAACCCTTTTTCAATGGTTTTGTTCTTTTTTACGTTTCTATTTTATGGCGTTTTTTTTTTGAAAGAATTTATAAATTACGACAATGATAATGCTCATCCAACTTTCAACTTTGTACAAGTTTGTATGAGGTCGCAAAACCGAGTTGTCGACAATATATGGTTCCTAAGCCACATTTCAAAATCACAAATCCTGGAGTAATCCTTTCGTGTCGAGACTATCTCCTTAATGGCTTGTTCACGTTGTTCGAGTTAGAGTTAGAGTTCGAGTTCGGATTTTTGGTTACGTGAACACCTCTGATCCGAACTCTAACTCTAACTCGAACTCTAACTCGAGGGTGTTCACGTACCTCGAGTTAGAGTTCGAGTCTGAGGTCAAAATTGAAAGTGTTCATGTAGTTTGTGTCACTGTTTATGTATATTTTTTTATTATTTTTCTCATGACGACGACCATAAAAATGCAAGTTTATGAAAGAAAGTTACTTAAATTGCTACATCAAGATTAATTAAATCATCTGCTCCTGAAAGTCAACATTTCCAATACCATTAAAAAACACAACAAGCTTTGTTCTGATGTCTTTCGCACTACCACTGCTTTCTTCTTCTGCTTGTCCACCATCAAGTCCTCTCCAAGATCTAGCGTATCTCGTATCTCCACTTCTATCTCCACTTCTTCATTCATCTCTTGCTAAGCAAGTAGATATGGAGGTAACCATTCTAAAGGCCCTCAATGCTGTGAACTCTTCGCCTAGTGCTGAGCCTTTCTCTCATGTTGCTTTGCTGGTCGAGGACGTCCACAAGAAACTCAAGGCTGTGGGCAAGGATGCTCGTGGGATCCTTTTGCAATACACTCGGGAGATCGAAAATGTAGCCCATGAATATGAGAGTGGCTGATCAAGCACGAGGAATAAATAAAAAGCAATAAAAGCAAGGTAAAAAGTGTTGTAACTTAATCCATATAACTATTTAATCTTAACGTAATCTCAATAAACAATAATAAAAAAATATACATAGACAGTAACACAAACTATATGAACAATTTCAATTTTGACCTCAGACTTGAACTCGAACTCGAGGTACATGAACACCCTCGAGTTCGAGTTAGAGTTAGAGTTCGGGTTTTTGGTTACATGAACACCTCTTACCCGAACTCTAACTCTAACTCGAACTCTAACTCGAACAACGTGAACAAGCCATAACAGCTTTCACCCCTCCTTAATAGTGTTTGATTGGTGTGAATAAATTTTTCAAACGTATTTTTGCATTAACCCCGGCTTTTTTTGCATGTGGATGTCGAAGACTAATACTATTTGCAAAAAACAATTTGAATTGTGAAAATGACCGAAAATTACGTCATTTTAGTAAAATGACCGATCATATGACCACTTTAGAAAATTACCGTTCATTTAGAAAAATTTAGTTTAAACACTTCAAACTAGCGCTCGGAACTAAAAATTTTCAAATAAAAGACATTTTTGTAAAATAAAGAACATTTGCTTATTTTTCGCCAAAAAGTGCCATTTTCGCCAATGCTTATTGATTTCCGAGCACCAAAAATAACGCGAAATTTTAAAAATTATCTAAATGTCGGATCTCAAATAAAGTACGAGTCTTCAAATGAAACATGTTTCCAAGCCCTGTTTAAACAGAAGTATTGCTGGGAGTTTAGCATCAAAGATTTAGCAACAAAACAGTAAAAAGGTTTTTATTAATAAAATATTTGAATTTATAGGTCATCTGCAGACAATAAATCAAGTCATCATGCAAACAACATGCAAACAAGCTTATCCGCTGCATCCTCCTTCACCAACCTTCATACACAAGCTAGTGCGTCTCAAACAAGCATGGTCACCGAAAATATGGAAGGCATTGAAGTGATAGAAGATGGCACTAGTTCAATTTGTGCTACAGTAATTGGTCACAATCACGACGAGTCTACCTCAGAGCTTCATCAAGATACCAACCTTTCAAAGGAAGTGGAGTACCGCTTGTCTCTGCTAAATAATTTACAATCTTCTGCTGAACTGCCTTCTTCCATGATCAGCAGCAGCGGCATGGCAGCAGACACCATAAATCAACCAGTTGGTCAACAATACGAATCAAACTTAGCTTACAACGATTCTGTGCATGCTAACGAATCTTCTAAAGAATCTATTTTTCTAGCTAGGCCAAACATGTAAGATTTTTGATAAGAACTGGTTTTAAGTATGATAAGCTGTAGGTTTGACGTGAAAAATGATGTTTTCTAAAAAACGAAATCCCCAAAGAAGACTATTGTAAAACTTTACTATTTTTTAATTTCTATCAAAAACATAATTACTGTATTTTTCCTAATAGCTCACCGGGGAGTTATATTTTCAACCCTCAAAAATCAGAGAATTTCGAGGTCTATCTTGAAATTTTAAGGTAATCAGCTAACTTTTAAAAAGAGAAATAGATAGAGCTCGTGGTAGTTAAGGAAATGCAATAAAACAGCTTTGCAAAATATTTTTTGTGTTTAGTCATAATAAGACAAGTTTTGGGCCTCAATATCGAACCTTCTCTAAAAAATTTTCCTTGTAAAACCTTGTTAGTAGAGCTGCACAAATACATGTCCCGGACCCCAAAAAAAGGCGTAATACACTTTTAGTCCTGGCTAACATGTAGAGTTGGCGCGGAGTCGATATTTGGACCGGAACGGGTACCGCAATTTTAGTTTTGTGAAAACCGGAACCGTAATCACATATTTTTTCGCGACCGGAACCGGAATCCCGGGCTAACTCTACTAACATGCTGGCCTACTCTGCCTAAGCCTAAAAAGGGTAGTTACTGCTATTTTGAGGGAAAGGTGGACCGAATGTTGTGTTCAGTGTTTGCAAAATGAATCGTTGAGCATTTTTGTATCAGCGGCCAAAAAATGTTTTCTGGTCAAAATGCGATTTTAAACTCAAATGACTGCGATTCACGTAAATCGCACCATTTTTGAATCTCAATTTCGAATCGCAATCGCGTTTGAATTCGAATCGCGCGATTCAAATTGCCAACACTGGTTGTGTGGTGTTGGATGAAATTCCTAAAAGTAAGGTGGCTGGTTATTATATTAATATTCTATTAATATTAACAAAAAAAACATATTGGTACCACTAGCTTTGAAGTACCTGAGCGTTTTTTCATGGAATAAAAAATGAATGATAAAAGTTTTAAAGAAAATATTAAAGAAATATTTTTAAAAAAATTCTTTCAAAACTCATGCAACAAAGTAATTAATGAACTAATGCTAAAAAAGTTTTAACCTAAAAAGTAAAAAACATTTTAGCCGAAAAGATGACATAATTCGGCGATTAGCGTTGGGCAATGATGCTAAACTTGGGTATCTATACGACGCTAAAAAAGATGAAATAATACCTTGTGCCCAAGAAATTCCATCCAATTTAACTAAAGAGACTATTTTTCCCAAAGGACAGCGGTACAATTACTCGTTTCATAATTCTGTGGATTTGGATGGTCGTTTTGATGCTTTGAAATGAACACTGAGCAAAAGGTCCGTTTTGCCCATAGTTAAGGCGGAAAATTTCTGCTTTTAGATCAGCATTCTTACCGGATTGCTCAAACGTAATGCCGGAGTTTGTGAATACTTACATCTTCCTATTCACTCTAAAAAGTCATTTCTCACAGTGACAGTCCGTTACATAGCTCGGGTATCTACTGTTTGCAAATTTATTGATACAAGAAAGACATTTCAGCTCGTGGAACTTGTTAAAACAAAAAAGAACCCAATGGATTCTATGTTTGTGGAAATTGGAAGTGCTACTCACTGCATTGATTCAATTAACTATGGAGCACTACTTGTTCTAGAGTTTTTCTGTGATGAGAAAGACATTGATGTGTCAGAAGTAAAGACAGTACGTTTCACGCTTATTTACTAAACTTTTTACCGTGCCTAAGTAAAAAAAGTATGCACTTCGGTATTCTTTGGGCTAAAACTTGAGCGATTGTAATCAAACAAGTCTCACGCTCATAAAAGATACCTAGCTAGAACAGAGATATAAAGATAGAGAAACAAAGAAAGGTAGTTAGTTTTTTATTTTCAAAACCGCAAATGACTGCAAGAAAGTTCTACGGTCATGCAGTTTTTGGTCACGATAAATTTAGATCGCAGAAACTGGAGCTGCACATTCCTAGATACCATTGGCTCGACTTTTAAATTTTTTTGAAAAATACATGGTCATTTTCATTTCGTTATATATGATCAACTTTTTCATGCGGGTAAAATACACTTAGAAGACCAACGAGAATTTCATACGTTTGAATACGCATGGGAGACTTTTTTCTTTTTGTTCTTTTCCTAATCAAGTTACTTACATTAATGTGGGAAATAACAAAAAATTTACTTATTAGTGCAGTGGTAAAGCTCGTCAACCTGTCTCAATTGCTGGTTGATTCGATTCCTAATGCCAGCTCTTCCTTTTTGATGATTTCATTATTAGCCCAAGTGCCCCCCCCCCTCCAAAGAGTATTTTCTCTAGGCTAACTTTTTCCATTTTTGCATAAGCCTAATCCTAAGTTAGTGCGCTTACATATTGCAAAAAAATAAAACTTAAAAAAAATCAAGGGAACCAAAGATAGGACGCTTAGAGAAAAATACTCTTTGGAGGGGGCGGGCACTTGGGCTTTAACGTGAAAAATGTTCCTGAAATTTTTGCAACAAAAGTGGTGTCCCGCGCGCAATCAAACGTGTGAAATTCTCATTGTCGGCGACGGCTATGGTCTTTTAAAGGACCACCTGAAAAGCCACGCGTTCTGGATTGTCTCCCACCAATTCAAATTTTTCGCCTAATCATTGAACTTCTGTACGGATTTTTCAGCTTGGTTTCCAATAAAACAACGCCTAGAATTTAATAATAGGTATGGTTGTGTTTTTCAAATCAAGTTGAAAAATCTGTACAGAAGTTCAATGATCAGCGGGGGACAACCATTGTCGGAGACGGCAATGGCCCTTGAAAAAGTAACCTTATCCAATATCGGCAACTTGACCTATCACAGGAAAGGCAGACCACCCCGTCTCCTATCAAGGAACCTTATATACCAAAAGATAGCCCTAATCGAGCTTGTTACTCAATCGTACTTTATAAAAAGTTACACCTTTAACCAATGTGTAGGTATGGCGCAGTGCTATTGCCTGAGACTCTATTTTTCCGTAAAAGCCCAAGTGCACCCTCCCCCCATCCAAAGAGTATTTTCTCTGAGCGTACTATTTTGGGTTCCCATGTTTTTTTAAGTTTTCTTTTTTGCAATGTGTAGCGCACTAACTTAGGCTTAGGTTTACCGTATTCTCTCTAATAGTTCCACATGTGGGATTATTTTTCAATCGTCTGCAAATCGGAAAAATTCGGGTCGATCTCGAAGTTTCGGGTGCTTAACCCAATCTAGAAAGTGGAATCGGCAGAGCTCGTGGGAGTTAAGAAAACGCGAAAAACAGATTTGCAAAATCTTTTCTCTGAGCTGAGATATAGGTCCCCGAAGTTAGGGGTGTGGGTTTAATAGAGAGTGTGAAACTAATAGAGAGAATACGGTAGGTCTAGACCTTAGGCTTAGGCAAAAATTAAAAAACTTAGCTTAGAGAAAAATACTCTTTGCAGGGGGGGGGGAAGCGTGGTTGCACTTGGGCTGCTGTCTATTTTCAAATCGCAGGTTCGATCCTTACTGGAAGCATATTTTTTGTTTTTTTACATTTTCATGAATTCATATATTTTCGAACGAAATGGTAGCTTTTCGTCAAGATCTAAGTATTGTGATTCTAATCAGTGTTGTGCATTTGGCCACGTTTGCGAGCGAGCAGCTCGCGCCCCTTTATAAAAGCACGCGAGCTGCTCGCTCGCCAAATAGCTAACTTGGCGAGCCGTATGGCTCGCGAGCCATATGGCTCGCCAAGTTAAAGAACAAAGTGACATGAGCTTCTTAGCTCGAGAGCCATTTGGCTCGCATCTATAATAAGCGTATGGTTCAGCTCGCGGAAAATAGTGTTTGTTGAAATAAAGCCCAAATCTTGTTTATTTTTTTCATTTTTTCAATTTTTTGACTAACTTTTTTGCAATCATTAAGCCAGTGCTTTATTTGTCCTTTTCCTTGTATTTAACAATACATCGACGTTCAAAACTCACATAAAGCGTGAGCCTAACCATTCGTTTTGTTTGCGAGCCAAATGGTTCGGGATACCAATGGCTCGTATGGTTTGGCTCGCGTTCGGCTCGCTCAAAGAAAACGAGTACGCGAGCCAATTGGCTCGCATATATAAATAAAGGTGAGCCATATGGCTCGAACCCATATGGCTCGCTAGGACATGCGATTTTAGGTCTTGCGTTTGGCTCCCGCGTGCCAAATGGACAACACTGATTCTAATCTCTCAATTCAGTGTCACTCTTTGCACGTTATGACAAAACTATTTCAAATCCTAGGATTCGAAAAAGAAGCAAAGCCTGACCAAATGCCTTTTATAGCTCTATGATTATCAAATAATTCTATTGTTTGGGCTATACTATAGAATGCCCCCCCCAGCTAGCGAAAAATTTACTTTTCCTGAAGGGGAAAGGACCCGTCTCATTTTGATTCTCGTGCTCTGAATAGGCAGGAAACACTTTGGTTTCCGAAAAATCGAAAAAAAATTTTTTTCGATTTGCCTTGGTGCCCCAAGGTGAAAAATTTAAGAAAATTCAAAAAAATATTGTTTTGGATTCCCGCCAAAACATTTTTTAAGGGATTTAGGGCTGTATTGGAAGGGAAGGGACAATAGAGGGCCACTAATCACACAAAGCCCATTAACAAGAAGATGTTGAACATAGTTTTGAATACTGGGGCCTACCGCATAAATAAACTCTGGTATGCATGCTTTTTCATGCATCCAGAGTCACTTTCGAGTGATTTGTGTCTAAGGTATGTGGGTGTGCGCATCTCAACTCCAAGCCCCTGCGACCCCGAAGGGGGCGCAGGGGCTTGAGAGTTAGAGATGCGCGCACTCACTTACCTTAGACATGATTCCGAAAGTACTCTTGACCATAAAATGCATATAGAGTCTCTTTTGCCACGGCCCAGTTGAAAAACATGGCAGGACATCCGAAATAGTCCAGATTCACTTTTTTATAATTTTGCATGAAGGCGGCCCTTTTATTCCCTTCCCCTTTAATACAGCCCTAATCCCTTAAAAAAATGTTTTGGCGGGAATTCAAAAAATATTTTTTTTTGAATTTTCTTAAATTTGTTACCTTGGGGATCAAGGCAAATCGAAAATATTTTTTTTTTTCGATTTTTCGGAAATCAAAGCGTTTCCGTGCCTATTCAGAGCACGAGAATCAAAATGAGACGGGTCCTTTCCCCTTCAGGACAGTAAATTTTTCGCTAGCTGGGGGGGGGGGGGCATTCTATAGTGTTACCATTGTTTGTACTAGAAAAAAAGACTTACGAAAAGAGTTAGAAAAAGGTCATATTTCTTCTCGTGCAACTTCTCGATTTGACCAATTAAAAAATCTGATTGTTTGTTTTTTTTGTTCTAAATTAATTGTTTTAAAATGTAAGAACCCGGGTCTTTTATTAGAAAAAACACGGTATTCATTGAAAAAAGTTTGATAATTTTTTTAACTTTGATTTCAGATAAATTTTTTTCAGGCAATTCAAAAAAAGTTGAAACATCAATACATTTCAATGGATGCTTCACGAATGCTTGAGTCATGCAGTCCTTTCATCCAAGTGAATTTGTTCGCAGACCCTATTTTCGGGCTTCCTTCTCAGCCATCCTTCAGTGAACTGTTCAACATTTATGAGCGTCTACCAAGCTCGCTTCAAAACATCAACGAAGGCTGGGCACTCCTGTTGACTTTTCATCAGTCCCACTGGAAGCTTTTGTTAAGTTGAGCAGTCTGTCTATGGAAAAAACCCACTTTTTTCTCCTTAACCGACATCTCATCCATCAATCGACTTAACAAAATGCTTAAGACTATTGAGGAATTCAGCTCAGAGCTGAAAAGAGTGGTTAATGCTTGTGAAGAATACCATCTTTGTTGCAGCCAAAAAACCGTTGACCAAGTAGCCGACTACTCTAAAAAGCTGTCATTGGTCAAGGACACTGTTTTGGAGAATGCACAAAAGCTGGTTTTGTATGCAAGAAGTGGCGGATCAATGACCGAAGAAGTCAATTCCTGGTCAAATACTACAAAGATAGTGAAGCATCTCCTGAAAAATCTTCTGAATTATTCGAAAGCCTTGATCAATTTACTTCTCGCATCCACTACTACAAATATATTGAAAACTAAAGAAGTTTCTTATCTAAAAGGAGTGAATTCATTAGAATTACTAGACAGTGATTTATTCACGGGCTTCATACTCTTCCATTATGCAGAACAAAATTCTATCGCCGAAGACAATAAGAGATGTTCGATAGCTTAGTGGAGGATGGACAGCATTGCATATATGTTGACTGCAGCTCTGATAATAAGTAAGCTTGTTTAAAAGATTGAAGTGAAAACTAGGTATCAATAGACCGCTTAGACTCAAAACTTTGGATTTTATTTACTGATGGTATCAGTCAATTTTATGCAGTTAAGCCTGGTTTTTTGCCGATACTTTAGTTATCCCTTGCCCACGGTCAGTGGCGTACACAGGGAAGGTGGCAGGTGGGGCAAGTATCCACTATTCTCAGACACAAAGTTCATTTATCGGTGACCCTACCCGTCAAGATCGATTTTTTTAAAAATTAATTTTCTTCTTTTTTTGCCAGCCTTTGATAAAATTTGTGGCGGCGCCTATCGGTACCTTCGGGGTTTCCGGGCGCAAAGCGCAGGGTCACTTTGGCTATTTTTAAGGTAAAACCAGCCAAACTGGTCCTGCCTAAACAAATTTACAAGCTAAATTAGAAATTAGAGTCTAAAAGAAAATTGGGTTTAATTTAAAAAGGACCTTTGTTTTTAAATTTAATAGCTTTATTAATTTTTTCAGGGAAGAGGTAAATGCTGTTACCAGAATTGTCAAATACAAAGACAGCTCTCCTGCAATTTTGGATTATTTGGAAGAAGACATCAGAAAGCGTAACACGTGCATCGCTAAGTCTAATTCTGTTAAAAAGCTGAATGGTAAGCAATTTTTTGCAGTATTTTTTATTTCGTTTCTTTAATATTTTGAAAATTCAAATTTTGTGTCATATTCGAACCCCATCTCCATAATCTACTTTTCCGGAATGTGTCTTGAATGGCTTAGAGCTGTCTTAATTCTATTTTTTAGAAAATTCGTATTATTTTCTAAAAGTGGAGACTGTTAGCTTTTTTGCTACATAAAACACTTAAAAAATATCACTTTATGTATTTTCCATAATAGAAAATGGCACATTTCTTATTGAGAAAGATCCCCCTCCCAAACATTATAAAAAAAATTTCCTTGGTCCCGCCCGCTGTTTTTCATTGTTATTTTTTAGGATTGAATTTAGGCAAGAGTAGGCCAGTGTATGTTACAACATACTTAAACATGAGTCTAAAATATGTTTGAGCCTTCGTAACATACCGTATATTCCTATTAAAAGGTCCGGGCCTTCTATTTTCAACCCTACAAAAGTCGGAAAAAATTTGGGTCGATTTTGAGATTTTTGCGTGCTCAACCAAATTTTAAAATTGGAATCAGGTAAGCTCGTGCTAACTAAGAAAACGCGAAAAACAGATTTGCGAATTTTTTTTTCTAGGCTGATATATAGGTCCTCAAGGGAGGCCCTCTATTTGATCGGGGCCTTCTAATAGAGAATATACGGTACGCTGAACTATGCTTGCCTAAGGCTTTTTACAAATAATTACAAAAACAACATGGATGACCTAGGCATAATTGTTTTGATTTTTAAGGGGAGTGTGGGGAGAGGGGTGTTGTCTCAACAATAACACCGCCGAAAAAATAACCGGCTTAATTTTTTTCCTTGTCTTTGACGTTAAGGGTTATAAATACAATGCAAGAACAAAATTGGATATATAATCAAAGCATGTGGTATTTAACTAACTCTAGTTCTAAATTTAGCTGTTAATCCGAAGACTATTCTCTAAAAGTAACGTGCCCTAATTCGTTCAACACTGGCGCCTGCCAAATGGAAGATTGTATCTGGGCCTGTGATGACTGTGATAAGGGATTGAGTTTTGCAAAGAAGATGGTCATTTTTACTGTGGCTGTGGTCAATCTAAACCCGAGAACTTCTCTTTCCGGTGCAAAACTGCATCTACACACGGCAAAGAGTTCTTATTTTTTACCGAACTACAGCTTCAAACCATTCTGAAGCAAATGTCCACTTTTGGAGAAAAAAAATATTAATTTGGGTGAAACTGGTGTGGGCAAGTCTACATTTATCAACACCATTGCCAATTCCATAGTCTACTCCTCTCTACCAGAAGCACTTCACGGAGATCCGATCTGTGTGATCCCATCCGTTTTGCCATTACCAATCAAGACATGGAGCAGATATTTATCAAGTGTGGTGAGCCAGATGAAAAGAATGAGTCTTCTAAAGTAGGGGAGTCTTGTACCCAGTTCCCAAAAGCTCACGTCTTCAACTACCAAGGCTTCACTATACGAAAAATTGACACTCCTGGGATGGGTGATACAAAGGGGCCTGAGCAGGACAAAGAAAATTTCCGCATGATCCTCAACTGCATTGAAACCTTAAGGAAATTCATGGAATTATTATTATGCTTAAGCCGAACAACAACAAGTTAAATGTTATTTTCAAGTACTGTATTGGAGAGTTGCTGACCCATTTGCACAAGAATGCTGCTGCTAATATTGTCTTCTGCTTTACCAATACCAGCGGAAATGATTTTCAGCCAGGTATTTTTTCCATCTTAGAAAAATCCAAACATTTTTTAATGAAAAAATTGGACTACTTTTTGGTTGCGCTTAGGTCTCCGCAAACAGATCATATTCAAAATGGGCCATGAAATAATGGTCATAAAATATCAATTTCGGCCATCCCTCGAATAAACTCGAGCTGGCCATAATATACTGAATTTGGTTACAAATCATTGGACTTTGGCCATAAACTCGTTTAGATCTAGGTCAATTGGTCCACAAATTTTATCACCTTTGAATGCTGAACAAACTATACTTCCGACCCGAAATCGTGTGCTGAAAATGATTTTTTAGGACCAAAATGCTGTTTTGACCATCTAGAATTTCAATATCCAATTAGTACCTGGCTAGGTATCCACTCCGAAACTTTAGTGAATTTTTCTGAATAGCGTACAAATAATGCTATATTCATTTCAAATAAGTGATAAAACGCTTCGTAAGGGAAAAAAACTTTTTAGCTTACAAACTCTTGATAACCTGATGATCCTCCAGGTGGAAGTCCAACTGTACAACTTGAGTACATCCTGAAAATTACGAACTTTTAATCATAACTATCAAGTATCGAGATTCTGAATAGTTAAAACAGCATTTTAGTCTTAACAGACCATTTCAGCACGCGATTTCGGGTTGGAAAGTATAGTGTGTGCAGCATTCCAAGGTGATAAAAACTTTGTGGACCAATTGACTCGAATTTTTGTCCAAAGTCTAAAAGGTTATGGCCAAAATCCCTAAATTATGGCCAATATCCAGTTTTTTTATGGCAAGCTCGAGTTTATAGACAAAAATATTTGATTTGTCCATTTTTCAATATTTCATGGCCAATTTTAAATATTAGACAACACAAAATCGGAATTTTTTTAAATTCATATGAAGCTAAACAATTATATTTAGGAGATGCTATTGTTCCACTGAAAGAGTATTTGAAAGATATAAAGCAAAAGCAGCTGGTTGACATTCCTATCAACAAAGACACCGTTTACTGCATGGACAATGAAGCATTTCGGTATTTGTGGGCTGTCAAAAGCGGTGTAAAATTTAATGAAGAAGCTCATGAAAGTTTTGCAAGAGCTGGCGCAAGTCTGCTGAAGCTATTACTCGAATGTTGCGCTACATCTGTGATCTTGAGCCTCATCGTACTGGCGAGACTATTTCTTTGAATGAAGCCCGTCGAATAATCCTAACCTTTGCTCAGCCCATTGCCAAGATTACTCAACCATTCAGGTTAGTAGACATTTTTTGGGAAAAGGCCGTTAAAACTTAACGGCTTTTTCACGCACTTCGAGTCTGATCTTGGTAACAATTTTTTTTAGTCAAAAAGCAGATATTTTAATTATTTTTTAAGTGATAACACCGTTATGTAGCCCCATTTTTCTAGTTTCTAACGAGGTATCAAAGTAAAATAAGGAACAAATCAGAAAACAAATTTTATTAATAAATTAAATTTTCTGATTTTTTCATATTTTTACTTTTTGATGCCACATTTTGGAAAGCATGTTTCAGCAAATCATACCTCACTAAAAACCAGAATATCGAGGCTAAAAATAGTTATAAAAATGTATCCTTTTTTGACTAAAAGAAAAAAGTTGTTACGAAGATTCGAACTCGAAGTCCAGTCCAAGTTAAACGGATATCAGAAAGCTTTAGTGCAATAAAAGTCGGCTATCGCGTGAACAAGACTAGTGTAAAATTCTCAAAAATAATGGCTATATATGAGAAAATAGATTGCTGAAAAAATAGATTAATTATTAAAAAGATTGCCAAAAGTCGAGATAATAATTGTCGAAAAACTTATTCATCAATCACTTATTATTAATTCAGTCCAATATCACAAATCCAAGACAAGGAGCTCGAAATCTCTCTTTGGACGTTTCTTCTAAAAACTTTAAGTCCAAGTTAATGATTCAAAAAACCTCTATTGTACATGAAATGTTGAATCATCCAAGAACAGTATGCATAGCTGACAAGCACACTGAAGTCAGAGAAGACATTTCTGGCAGACCTCAGATTCTCTACAAAACCCATTGCCATAGTCATTGCTACTTGAGTGGAGTGGCTGAGAATACTCCTCGCAATCCTGATCTGCAGAGATGTGAAGCTATGCACGGAAGTTTGCCTTACTGCAATGTAAGTGAAAAGCAAAGTTGTGAAATTGACCGGTCAACTGAAAGTTAATGGCATTGCTACCTTTTCAAAACTTTGATCTATCATAGAGAACAGTTTTTTACATTAGGGTTGTGGAAATAACGGGTGATTTTCTACTGACAGTGATATCACCGCAAAATGACAGTTGATATCACCGTTTCACAACTTTAGTCTTTTCCCCACAAACAAGCTTTATTGACACGAAAAAAAATATGGCGTTAGGGGAATTTTTTTTAGGCACATGTGTTTTGCATATAAGTTTATAATGTAAAAGTGGAGCTGTGAAATTTTCCGCAAAATATAGAAACTGAAAAGTTTTCTGTGATATTTCCCGAAAAAATATAAAATTTCAAGAAAAAATAGAAATAAAGTGAACATTTATTAAACAGCACTCGTTCTTTGATCAATGTTTCATCCGAATTCCGGGAATAACTTTATGGATACTGTTGTATCATTGGGAATAGCTTGAGAGAGACGATAGACAGATGACTTGCTATTTTCTTCATTCGGACACAAACTGATCTGAACATAGATGTTCAGACCCTTGTATACTAAAGAAAATAACATACACGTTTTAATCGCTACGAGACAAACGGCAATTCAAACAACGTACACAACAGACACCAAATAATACCGGACACGGACAATTCGTCCTGGCGCCGATTCGTCCTGACGTCCGATTCGTCCTCACTCGTTAAAAAGGGACAATTCGTCCTCTACCAATAAACAGGGACAATTCGTCCTCCCTTGACATTGTTACCGCAAAATGCACGATTAAGCATTTTTTTCAAATGTGCAAAATTTCAAACATTAAATTAGGGACGGTACTTTTTCTGCCCGCTAATTACTTCTTTCTGCCCGCTAAATCTTTTTTTCTGCCCGCAAATTTGAAATGCCGCTAATTACTCTTTTTTGCCCGCTAAATACTTTTTTCTGCCCGCAAATTACTTTTTTCTGCCCGCAAATTTTCGAAAAAATGCCCGCAAATTTTTCTTCAACGGGTATAAGGCTAATTCCCTGTCCCCTACTCAACTTTTCTCATTCTTTTGTGGTTTTCATGTGTTTGAGCATCTTGTTGTGGGCTGGGCTCAGAAAATTTATAATTGCTTGGATGTTTCGGTGAGCCTTCTTTAACTGTTATTAGGCTGAATTTCTTGTTGTTTCTTACCCGATATTTGACTTCTGGTGATTGATTTTCTTACTTTTCATGATGGTTGTTCAGGCGAATCCCACAGACTGTAGTGAGAAGAGCACAAGAAGAATGTCATTGATGTCCAACAATCGAAAAATCGCGCATCGGTTGGCTCATCCTTTATTTTTTAGCTTTTAGACGTTGATTTTAGAACCTTTTATATGTGGTTTAGGTTCGGTGGTCAGGTAAATTTAGCTTTTTGACACAATTCTCACTGCATACAGCTTGGCAAAGTCTTTCATGCACTTAACGCTAAGTCACAATTTGTCGTCTATGTGTCACCTATTGACTTCGTCTGGCTGTGTGCGGTTGAAAGATCCCTCTCTATGTGCCTTCGTTCTCCATACCCATGACAGTATGGCTAGGCCTATGTAACATAACTGTCGGAGCTCGTTAACTTCTATAAAAGAGGCTGCCTAGCGGGAGTTATCTATTCTGATATTTACTTCACTCATTTTCAGGTCTTTTTTAGCGAATCAACAGGCAGCGATCCAACAAAAGTCAATCAGCGGTGAACTGAGACGATACTTGGGATACTTGTATCAACAACTAATCAACGACTGTCAATGAAAAGTCATGAAGTGCAGCCTGCAAAGTTGATGAGTGCGTTAATTCTCTAAAGTTCTGTGGTTTAGGTGCGATGTTCGTGCTTGAGTGGCGAGTTAGCTGAGTGGCAAGAGTGGTCTGCATGAGTGATTTAGAAAGTACAAGTATTCCGATCGTCTCAGTTCACCGCTGATTGACTTTTGGTTGATTGCTGCCTGTTGATTCGCTAAAAAGACCTGAAAATGAGTGAAGTAAATATCAGAATAGATAACTTCCGCTAGGCAGCCTCTTGTATAGAAGTTAACGAGCTCCGACAGTTATGTTACATAGGCCTAGCCATACTGTCATGGGTATGGAGAACGAAGGCACATAGAGAGAGATTCTTTTTTTTCAACCGCATACACCTCTTTCAACCGCATACAGCCAGACGAAGTCAATAGGTGACACATAGACGAAAAATTGTGACTTAGCGCTAAGTGTATGGAAGACTTTGCCAAGCTGTATGCAGTGAGGATTGTGTCAAAAAGCTAAATTTACCTGATCAGCGAATCTAAAATCACAAATACAAGCTTCTGAAAACAACATCTAAAAGCTAAAAAATAAAGACTAAGCCAACCGATGCGAGAATCCTTTGATTGTTGGACAGCTTTGACATTGAACTTGAGCTCTTCTCACTGTAATCTGTGAAATTTACCTGAAAAACCACCATGAAAAGTAAAAAAATCAACCACCAGAAGTCAAATATGGGCTGAAACAAGAAAAAATAAGGCCTATAAATAGTTGAAAATGACTAAGCAAAATACCTCACTAATGGTCGATTTTGTGAGACTAGCACACAACAAGATGCTTAAAACACATGAAAACATAAAACAAAAAGAAAAATTGAGTAGGGGACAGTGAATTAGCCCTATACCCAGTGAAGGAAAATTTGCGGGCATTTTCTCGAAAATTTGCGGGCAGAAAAAAGAAATTTGCAGGCAGAAAAAAGTATTTAGCGGGCAAAAAAGAGTAATTAGCGGCATTTCAAATTTGCGGGCAGAAAAAAAGATTTAGCGGCAGAAAGAAGTAATTAGCGGGCAGAAAAAAGTACCGTCCTTAAATTAGCTAACTTCTCAATGGCCTCGAAAAAACCTGAAAAGGGAAGAAAGTTTGTCAACAACCGATCCTATCATATACAAAAAGCTGTGAATAATCCAGTGCTACGAAAGAACCAATTTCAGTTGTTAGGATCATCTCATCTAAATCATCCCTTTTAGTTAGGTTGGATCAATCGCCCCTTTTAATATTGGGTTGTAACATAAGTTCTGTCAGTTTTTGTTCATGAAGATTTTGTTTCAATGTAAAATATTTCTACCATACTGTTATATGTCATTTTGTAGAAAAGAATCTCCTATTTTTATCGCTCTATTTCAGATTTCACAATTTCACAACAAAATCTTGATTTTTAGCCTTCAAGAAATGAGCTTCAAGTTATTTTTGAAAATCTAAGTATTGAGATATGACTGTTTTAAAAAAGCAAATTCCTCAAAAAATGACTGAAATCCGGAAAAAAAATTAAGAAAACTTGAATTTCAGTCATTTTTCGAAGAATTTGCTTTTTTAAAACAGTCAAATCTCAATACTCAGATTTTCAAAAATCATTCTGTAAAATGCATTTTGAAGCTCTTAATCTGCGCTACAACATGGTGCTAAGTTGTTGCTGCAGCGCCTAAGAATTGACTGAACTTTTGACTAGTTCTAAAGATGTCGGAGATAACTATTTTTAACTTAAAGCTCATTTCTTGAAGGCTAAAAATCAACATTTTGTTGTGAAATTGTGAAAACTGAAATAGAGCGATGTAATAGGAGATTCTTTTCTACAAAATGACATATAACAGTATGGTAGAAATATTTTACATTGAAACAAAATCTTCATGAACAAAAACCGACAGAACTTATGTTACAACCCAATAGAATGGGATCAATCGTCCGTTTTATCGGGATGGCATCAATAGACTCATGGCATCGATCGGCCAATGGGATCAATCGTCCGTGTATCAATCGTCCGCGGAAAGCACTAGTAAACACATGCGAAACGGGCTCGGGGGCGAAATGTCCTGATCCTATTCTCAGGGTGTAGAGGTGGTGTAGAGGTTGCTGGTTTGAATCCACCTGGCTGCTACCTCATTTCTAACCCCATTTTTGTGTGAAACGTGGCACGTTTAACTCCATTTTAGGCCATCTAGATATACATCCACCTGACCAGGAGGTACCCCAGGCGATCAAAGCAAGTCAAGCGAGTAGAGTGTGAGGAATATAATCGAGGACGAATGGACAAAGCTTTTTTTTGCTGCAAAAAGACTTTTTTTGCTGCAAAAATTAGTTGATGCAAAAAGTCTTTTTTTTCGCTCCAAAAAGGGTCGTAGCCTTTAGGCCCTTTTTTTCCACTTTTTGGCGTTCTGCCCTATGTTATATTTTAGCCACTTAGGCTTTATTTTAAAGCCATTTTGTGGTTCGTAAGACATTTTTTTTGTCCCCAAGTCTAAGGCTAAGCCTAAGGCTAACCCTAAGCCTAAGGCCTAAGCCTAAGTAGGCCTAAGTAGCTAAAACAGAACATAGGACAGAACGCCAAAAAGTGGAAAAAAGGGCCTAACGCCTCTACGCCCTCCAAAAAGACTTTTTTTTTGCTGCAAATCGGCTTTTTTTGCTGCAAAGGGCTTTTTCTGGTCCAAACTATTTTAGCTGTAATTTCGGCGTGCAGTCAATTGGTCCACGTTCAATTGCTCCACGGTCAATTGGTCCACAGGTCAATTGCTCCACAAAATTATTTTCAAATAAATCTTTTTGTCTTGTGAAGAACTTCTGTTATTTAACAGTTTTTCGATAATTCAGCCTTAACCCTACTGGTTAATCCACGCACCAACCAAACCAGGTGGTCGTCCACCTGGAGCAAAATTTTTTTTCACGTTTTTCATGTTCCAAAACCGTTTCCTGGATTGATTCGGACATGCTGAAGATGGTTTGATAGTGGTAAAATGGTACCGGTACCTGGTCAATGCCTTGGTACTAGTACCGTACTACTACCTTAACACCAGTTCAGCTTTCAGGTCATTCCAGCAATTTTAACGAAACTATAAATTACCCACAAAATAGAATTTTACTATTATCAAACCCTCTTTAGAATGCTCGAATTAGTGTAAAAAACAGGTAATAGAACCCGAAAAACATAAAAAATAATTTAACAACAAAGGGATGACCACTTGGTTTGGTTGGTGCGTGGATTAACCAGTAGGGTTAAGGCTGAGTTATCGAAAAACTGTTAAAATAACAGAATTTCTTCACAAGACAAAAAAGATTAATTTGAAAATAATTTTGTGGACCAATTGACCTGTGGACCAATTGACCTGTGGACCAATTGACCTGTGGACCAATTGACCTGTGGATCAATTGACCGTGGAGCAATTGACCGTGGACCAATTGACCGCACGCCAAAATTACAGCTAAAATAGTTTGGACCAGATTTGCAGCAAAAAAGTCTTTTTTGCAGCAAAAATATTTGCAGCAAAAAAAAGTCTTTTGGAGCGAAAAAAAGACTTTTTGCAGCAAAAAAAAGTTTTTTTGCAGCAAAAAAAAGACTTTTTGCATCAACTAATTTTTGCAGCAAAAAGTCTTTTTGCAGCAAAAAAAAAAGCTTTGTCCAGGACGAATTGACCCTTTTTGAGGAGTGAGGACGAATTGTGCCTGTTTATTGTTAGACGGATTGTCCCTTTTTATTGATCGATGACGAATCGGCCGTCAGGACGAATTGTCACGTACCGAAATAATACATCCACCGAAAATGACCCTATAACCTACCACAACGCGTGTAACTAACTGAAAATAGGTAATTATACCCCTTGGTCACAGTAAGAGATCGAAGTCGAAATGAAGTGATTCCTACAAATGGCGTTTGACATTTTTTTAACTTTAGGTTGTTTAGGAAACTTTTCTTCATCTTTTTTAAAATTGTTATACGTCATTCAAAAGCACAGATGATGTGCTTTCAAAATGAGCTATTAAATACGCCGCTGATGATCGCTGGAATTGGATCAACGGTGGTAATCATGACAAAATTAACTTTTCAGAAACTGACTTTTGACAAAAAAAAATCAATTTTTCTCGAACTTTTTCACTAACTGACCAAACTAAATTTTATGCTTTCGGAAGGCTCAACTCTTCAGCTTTCAAATGATAAATATACTTCTCTTGAATGGGGTAGGGTAAGATGCCGAAAAAAACCTTTGAAGTTTTTTTAGTCGTCCTAACTCTTTTCATCATTTGACGTAAAACTTTTTTCACAAGACAAAAATGAAATTCTGACATTAATTTCGTGATCAGCGTACCCGGACGGCATGTAAAACTACTCTTAAACGTAAACGTAAATTATTCTCGAGACAATAAACGTTTGAGTTAAAAGGGGCAATACTTTTTTTGCCTCAAATAATACTCTTTTTGCCGCAAATTTTCTTTTGCTTTTTTCTACATATTTTTCAAAACTTTTTCTATTAAAATGATTACATCATCTGGTATCTCCGCGATTCTAGTTTCTGATGAGGTATTTTTTATTGCAATTTCTTTTAAAAATTCACAACAAAGAGGCAAAAGTATGAACTTTCACCTTTTTGTTGTGAGTTTTTTTTAAGACAGTGCAATGAAGAATACCTCATGAAAAACTAGAATTGCAGAGCTACCAGATGGTGTTATCACTTTAAAAAAAAGTTAAAAATATGTAGGAAAAAGCAAAAGAAAGATTTGCGGCAAAAAAGGGCTGTACTTCATTTCGTAACGCGCCATTTCGTAACAGCTTCATTTCGTAACAATTTTTTCGTAACAGGCTGATTTCGTAACAAATGGTTTTGTAACGCGAGATTTCGTAACAAATTTTTCGTAATGCGAACTTTGCTTACTGGAATTCTCTGATTTAGCAATTCTATTATTTTTTCTTTATTAGGTTTCATTATTAGTGTTTTTAATCAACTCTTAACTATCTAACCATATAACCATTCTGTATTTAAATGTAACCACTGTATTAAGTATACTCACTACAACACTAATAAACCCTCACACATTTTGATTACGAAATGAAGCTGTTACGAAATGGCGCGTTACGAAATGAAGTACAGCCCAAAAAAGAGTATTATTTACGGCAAAAAAATGTTGAATAAACCCCCGCTAGCGCTTTAGTGCACAAATTGAATTGATTTGATAGTCTTGAAATTGTAATTTTATCGTTTTTAGCTATGTAAAGCTCATGTTACTGAAAATAAAACCCTACATTTGTAAAAAATCTGTTATAAAAAATTTAGGCGTGTGGCTGCCATTGGAAAGAGCATATGCATATACGGTATGTGCAGGCCGAACGCACCGAGATGATTTATGACAAAGAAACCTCGGACATGCTTGACAAGAAGATGGATATGAAGATAGTTGCCAAGAAATTCATTGAAAACCTGAGACAGACAGTTGAAGAGCTGCAATCTGAGAAAAAGACATTGACAGAAAAAGGAGCTCGATTTGGCTCTTTTCTCAAGCACAATGCTATTCTCACTCACAACGAAGCAATCAAGGAGTACCTTGAGATAGCTATTAGAGAAGCGAAAAGAATTTCAGTCGAAACAGGTGATTCTCGCCAAGCAGAAGGCCTCGTGGCTGCTTTGCAACAGTATGAGCAACAAAAAAAGATCATTGAGTACTGCATTGCAAATGGCACAGAGAAAATAGAAGCCATTGACATCAAACGCGACTACAAACAGCTTTTTGCTCTGAAGCATAGCGGCCAAAACTTAAAGTCTCTTTTTGAAGCTGAAGAACTTGGGCAGAAAAATCAAGTGAGTATCTTTTTCTTAACAAAATATTTCTAAAGTTATCGAGCAAGGAATTTCTCCAAAAATATTCTATTTTAAGTAACGCAAAGATTTGTTCAAAGTCAACGTTTCCAATAAAATCCAGCTTTCATTAACATCCTCTCAAAGCCAGTTTCGATGGGGACGTTAGTACATTAATTATTTAAAATTAACAAAACTTTAATTACCGCTACTTGAAGGGGCATGCCCGTGGATTCAAAAATAGTGCACGCCTGTTCAAAAGTTTTCCTACTCATTGAACCTCTGTATGGATTTTTTTTAGCAAAACGAACCAAGTATAGAATTTAATTTCAGGTATAGTTTTGTTAGAAACCCAGTGAAAAAATGTGTACAGAAATCTGATGACAGGAAATTTTTTTGGGCATGCGGGCACCATTATGAACGCACGGGCATGTCCCTTTAAAGGAGCATGCTTGTCACCGATGAGAGTATTTTAAAAGGCGAGTACCAGTGAAATCCAAACGAGAATTAAAATGGTAAAGTAAAATTCGAGAAAAACTATTTATCCAATGGCAATCGAACAGACGATTGACTGTCACAGTCAATCACTGCTTTACCATTAGAGGAGGGGTAAGGCCATTGCTGCGTTGCAAATGAAAAGCCATTTAGGTTTGAAAAGTGGACTCGGTGGTGCAGTGCGTAGCCGTTTCTGTTTTTTGACCCAAAATGGTGTGCAGGTTAGAGCCCACGTGGTGGCATACTATTTTTTGCTTGTTTGACCAGTTCTAGGAGTAATTCGTTTATTTGACGCCAGATTCGGAATCAGTGACCCTAATTTCCCCTAGAACTGGTCAAACAAGCCAAAATAAATAGCATGCCACCACGTGGGATCGAACCTTCAACACCAATTTGGGACAAAGAACACAAACGCTCACGCACTGCGCCACCGCAGAAGTGTTTTCAAAAGTCAAGGTCAAGTACAAGGTTAAGGTCAAGGTAAAACTTGACTTTAAAACTTCAAGGTCGTTTTTCTCGATTTTTAGTAAGGAAAATGGGTCTGAATTTTTTTCCTATCCCCTAAAGTCAAGATTTTGCGCTGAACAAAACGTTCTTTTCAGAATAACGATATAATTTTTGCACCATGAGATATAGCCTAAAGTCAAGGTAAAATCACCTTGATTTTACCTTGACCTTGACTTTCACTAAAATCAAGATGATTTTACCTTGACTTTAGGCTGTATCTCATCGTGCAAAAATTATATCGTTATTCTGAAAAGTACGTTTTGTTCAGCGCAAAATCTTGACTTTAGGGATAGGAAAAAAATTCAGACCCATTTTCCTTACTAAAAATCGAGAAAAACGACCTTGAAGTTTTAAAGTCAAGTTTTACCTTGACCTTGACCTTGAACTTGACCTTGACTTTTGAAAACACTGCACCGCAGTCACTTTTTCAAATTTAAATGGCTTTTCCCCCTCCTCTAAGCCACCTATACCGTAAGATAATGAAAGTTTTTTTTTCATTACTTACACGTGTTAGAGCCGGAATGGTACTCAACAAATTAATCAATCAAAACACTCTTTTTTTCAACTAATTTTATTCTTAAAAAAATTTTCTTTGAGTTTTTGTCTTAATTTTTCAAAACATTTAGCATTATCGTGTAGCCCAGGAGCTGAGCTATTTAAAGAGCTATCAGCTTGGTTCTTTTCACTTATCGGGACCCCCCTTTATTTCAGTGTTCTATCCGTAAATAACACTCCGAAAAGATTTTTTATGCAACAAATTTAATTTATCCTGAGACAATACATTCACATGATAACACATACTAGCGAGGAATATCAAAAGGCAAGTTTGGTGGGTACACAAGCGAAATGTCCTTGAGTAATTCTTCAAAAGGGTTCTTGTCCTTGATGCGATTCCTCCGCACCTGGAACCAATTGTCTGTGCGCAAATTGATTTTCTGCTTGCACTTTTTGATATTACATTTCCAGAACACCCGAGAACCAAAGTAAAGCTTCATCGAATGATTATTCTTGCACTGTTTGCTAGAAAGAAGAAGCCTTCGATCTTGTAAAAATGTGGCACTCGCTTTTTCTCCCCGCTGTAAGTCACGAAATTTCATCTATAATAACAATGAAACAATGCATTCATTCGATGTAACGCAGTGAAAAACATAGAATGAAGCGTGTGAAGGAATTCTAACTGCATATATGTCACATGTGGCAAAAGTGAAATTATTTTATCGTTTTTATTGCTAAAAAATATTTTCGCAGTGTTATTTACGGATAGAACACTGAAATAAAGGGGGTTACGATAAGTGAAAAGAACCGAGCTATCAAACTCAACTAAAAAATATAGATAAATTTTTGAAATGTATAGATTAGGGGTTGAAACGGAAAAACCCGTGTTTTTTTCAAACCCCTAAATCTTTTTATTTATGAAACCTTTCAACTTAACTTAACTTTAACTAATAGCTTGTTAGAAAGCTGAGATCCTGGGCTGCACGATAATGCTAAAATTTTAAAAATTAAGACAAAAACTCATAGAAAAATGTGAACATACAATTAGTCGGAAAAATAGTGTTTTAGTCGGAAAAAAAGTATTTTCCAATTTGTATTTTGAAAATATTTTTAAATTGACCTGCTACCTGTTTTCAAAAATATTCCCATCTGAGACAAGCCATGAGACAAGCGTGCCCCTTAAAAGTCCTTAAACAAAAAATTTAGTTTAAATACACCGAGAACACATACAACGACAAACAACAGTACTCAGCTTCACGCAACTATGATGGTAAATTTTTTGAATATTTTATTAAACTTCCAAGCAAAATTTCTTTTTAGGTCATAAAAATGAATCTCACAAAAATTATCTGCGTGGTGCGTCTTCTTCATCTTCTTCTTCGACTTATCCAAGAAAAGATGACTGTAATCGTCAGTTACCAAAGAAAAAAACGCAGAAAAAGTTTTATTTTTGGTGATTTTATGCCGTTCACACATCAAAAATTAACGTATTCACATTGATAAAACAGGAAATACCCTAATTCAAAAAACGTGTTTTTAACATTACGTTTTGACTCATTTTTGAAGACTTCTTTTTAGTAAGTCACCTCTCATTTTGTAGCTCATTTCACTGGCTACCAAATGAGTTGTAATTTGCATGATAAAAATTGAAAAAAAAACGAGAAAAATTCAATACTAAATACACGATTTTGAACGAAGGGGTGCCCGTTTATTAGAGTGAATACGGTATATGATCAAAAATTGGTTGAAATTGTACATGTGTTTTTTTAATATAAAGATTTTTGTTAAAAATTTTTGATCGCACTTCTTTGGTGAATCTGATATTTTATTAAAATATTAAAATTATCTCATTTGCTGCTTTCACTTTAAAATTTCCTACTTTTGGATTGATAAAAGTCATACCTCCGGTGAATTAACTAGAAGAAATATAGTACGGTTGACTCTTGTATACTACCTAATAGTAGAATGCTTGCGATTTAAAAGAGTAGTCGTATAAACCATGATTGAAAAAAGAGTTCAAAAGAAGAAGAAAAAAATCGGATATTAGGCAGGAAGGAAGTTTTTGGGGTGGCTTTATATTGAGAGTCGACTGTACAATTTACGGTTTACATTCTTTAAAAGAGCATTGCCTTCGCCGCCAATTAAAATTCAAGAAACCGTATTTACTGTATTAATCCCCCACCCTCTAATGACTCTCAACCCTCTAATAAGTTTCCACCCTGCGGACCTTATATCTCAGCCTAGAGCGAACATTTCGCAAATCTGTTTTTTTGCGTTTTCTTAGTTGCCGCGAGTTTACCTGATTACACTTTTCAGATTTTGGTTGAGCACCCAAAAATATCAAAATCGACTTCAAATTTTTTTTAGAGATTGAAAAATAACTCCCCATGGGGACTTAATACAGTAAATACGGTTGTTACAGCTCAATGAAACTCGACTAGGTCGTGCGATCTGGCATGCTCAAGCAACGTTGGGCAATGTTCTATTGATGTTTATAAGAAAGAACTGAATTTTGAATTTTATAGAATCTTCGACACATGCTATTTTTGTGCATTTTTCACGGCCTGATACCCGACTAAACTTATGTTCTTTTGAAAGCCTGTCAAATGATGCACCAGATGAACACTCTAGCTACATACCGTATTTTCTCTATTAAACGCCCCCTCTTCAATAAACGCCCCCTCTCTAATAAACGCCCCCCTTCAGTGACCTATATCTCAGTCCAAAAAAATAATTTTGCAAATCTGTTTTTTGCGTTTTCTTAATTAGCACGATTTTACCTAATTCCACTTTTCAGATTTTGGTTGAGCACCCAAAAATCTCAAAATCGAAATAATTTTTTTCGATTTTTTAAGGGTTGAAAAATAAACGCCCCGGGGCGTTTAATAGAGAAAATACGGTAAATTGTTTTTCAATGAAAAAGTTACTATCAATAACTAAAACAACTCAAAATTGAGTGTGCCCATCAATGAATCTCTAAAAAAACACACATTTTTTTCAAATCATTCTGCGTCTATCTTGCTCACCACAAAATTCTTAACTAAATGCCCCCATTAGCACAAACTGATTTTCAAGTGTTAAGCTGCCCTGAATAAGTTTGTTAACTCGACCCGTCGAATTCGACATTTTACGTCGAAATTCAAAGATGCTTAACTTTCGACGTTTGAATTGACTAGACGCGCCAAATATTTCGACAAGTGTACACCCCAACATTTTTAGAATACGGCAATCTTGCCATCTTCGGTTTTGACTTCTTCTTAAAGAGATCTATGCCAGGAATTTAAAACTTCATGAAAACCAAAAAATCGAAAATTTTGGAATAATAAAGTTTCCCGCGCGCATTCAAGCGTGTGAAAATTTTATTGTCGGTGACATCAATGTTATTTCATCTATTTTAAGAACAAAGAATTTTACATACAGTCGACTCCCTCCATAGTGCACACCCAAAGGACCGGCCCCAGGTGTGCACTATGGCGGAGGGTGCACTATGGTGGATGTGCACTATGGAGAGAGCTATTCTGCTTGAACACCGCCATGTGTGCACTATAGCTGCTATAAGGCACTTTGCGATAATCCTGTATTAGTAGTTTTCGGTCCCACTCTTTGAGCCAAGCCTTGAAAAGATCAGCTAAATAAATAGTCATGTTAGAGAATAGTTATCAAACCAGCTGTATACAGTCAGCCCTCGATTTAACTTCACCGTCCTCAAGTTCGTTCCCACCTAGGTCTGACACTTTTTTTACCCTCATTTTTAAAAGCTATTGCCAGTTGTCTTTGGTCATCTTAAATATCAGTCTTACCAGTCTTAAATATCGCAAGGATTCTAATTTTGCAGATCGTTTTTGTGAATGACAATAATTTTGCCGAACATTTACGTAAAAATATATGAAGTGTGCACTATAGAGAGAGGTGTTTATTGGATTCGTTCCAGCCCAGGTGTGCACTATGGCGGGAGGTGTACTATGGAGGGTGTGCACTATGGCGGGGTCCGTTACTATAAATTTATAAGGTGGCCTTCCAAATCAGAACCGGGTGTGCACTATGGCGGGTGTACACTATGGAGCGAGTCGACTGTACAGTCCACTCTCGATACAGTGTAGTGCACGGGGACTGAACAAATATACACTATATCGAGAGTTACACTATATCGAAGGTTTCCAGACAATACAGCCAATGTTATACACTATATCGAGAGTTTTCGCCGTAGTGACCTGAAACCCCAATCAAAACATATTTTATTCAACAAACAATAATATTGGCACCATGTGAGAAATAATTAACGGTTAGACGAGAAGTAACTGGTTATTTTTGTCTGCATCTGTTTTTTTCGCCTTTCTTCGTAAAAGTATTCATCCAGGGCATCGGTAAGACTGAGAACTGCAGGATCATCGCAATTCCGTTCTACATAGTGACGAGCCATGGCAAATGCACTCTGAGCTTCCAGTCGGCTGATTGGTTTTTCCACTTCCAAAGCTTCGACTTCCGTTGCCTCGTTATCGCTCCCTTCACTAGATTCTTCTTCGGTTCTTAAGACATCTGCAACAATTTCGGCCAGCGATAAAGCACCAGCTGCAAATAAGTATAGAGGCGACAGAAAATTCAAGAAACCTACTTGTTATCACCAAATCGTCGATGTTGATAAAATCTTGCATAGCAGCATCAGTGTCAATCCCTCCCAGATTTTGCAAATCATCCCAAGCATTTAGCAGTCCATCAAAGGCTTCATCAGATTCAGATCCGACTTCGCCAATGCCTTCTTCTTCGTTCAACGAATCCTAAAAACATGCCGCCTAAAATAATCAACCTGTATTCTGTAGTTTACCTTGAGTATGAAATTTGCGTGGCGAAAGCAATTTTTGATCGTTTCTTGGTCACCTGATCCAACCTCGGCGAAGCAGATGATCTAGGAGTTCCATTTTATAGTTCATCGCACCTTCTATTTGAGCAATTCGGTGTCGGAGAAGTAGCTTTCGATAATGGATTTTCAGATTTTGGATGATGCCTTGGTCCATTGGCTGTAAGTTGTAATTCATAATCTGGTTGTTCTACTAAACAAGCAAACCTGAGAGACTGCTGTGGTATTCGGCGGAAAAAACTTTATTGTAATATTGTTGAGCTTTAATTTGGTGGGATGAGCACTGCAGTTGTCTAGATAAAGAAGCACCTTCCTTCGTTCATTTTTTAGCCTTTTGTCCCACTTCGCTAGATATGCCTCGAATATTGCCCCTACAATAATACATGAACCGATTCATTTGAAACTGGTCAAGTCACCTGTCATCCACGCCTTTCTATTCGCCTCATAGTCTACTGGAATATTTTTGTTTTTGAAGCATCTAGGCTTTGCCGATCTCTCGATAACTAGCAGAGGGAGTTTCTCTGTTCCGGACATGTTAGTGCACACCAAGACTGTTATTCTCTCTTTGCTTTTTTTACCACCAGTGCACTGATCATCTGGAACCATGAAAATGCATAAAACAAAACGACTACGAAAAAAGGTACGAACCCTTCATAGTCATCGTTTTGTTTGGAAGCAGTTGCCAAAAAAGACCTGTTTCATCAGCATTGAATATGTCATCAGCTTGAAAGCTTGCCAACGAGTCTTGCAATACCTGTTGCTGCCACGATCGAAGAGAACAAACATCGACTGCTCCTGCTTCACCCTGCTCTCCCTTGAATCGTATTCCATGACGCTGCTTGAAGTTAGTCAGCAACCCTCACTTGCTTTGAAGTCGTTGATTTGAAGTTGATTTGCAATGACAAGAGCTTTTTCCTAGAACATAATTATGATTCTACGATAAAGCGCTGATAGCTTACAATAAAATCGCTGACCTTTAATAAATCACCACTGATTGGAATGTTTTGACTTCGGATCTGCTTAAGCCAAGTAACGACTGCCTCCTCGATCTGCTCATGCTTGCCGGTTTTCAGACGGATTCTTTTTGCTTGGCTTCCGCTTTCAAATGCTTCAATTACCGATTCTTTTTCTTTTAGAATTCGGCAGACTGTGGTCAACGGCATCTTGAACCGAGCTGCCAAATTTGTCTTGTTGTTTTCATTCTTGGAAGCATCAATGATTGATTTCTTATCATCCAGAGTGATGACTCATCGCTTCTTTGGTGTAATCATTGTTCAATCTTCAAAAACCAGTTAAATTTACATTTTAAAAACAGAAATTTGAATGAAATTACACAATATACACTATATCAAGAGTCGTTTCTTTTGTCGGGACCGCAAAAAATGTGCACTATATCGAGAGTTACACTGTATCGAGAGTGCACTATATCGAAGAAATGGTCGCGTATGTTTTTAAATTAACAAACCAAATCGTAAAAAATATACACTGTATCGAGAGTTACACTATATCGAGAGTGCACTATATCGAGAGTAGACTGTATAACATAACAATGTTTTTAACAAACTTACATTAAGAGCAATGTCAGCAAACGTCGTCGCAGTTTTGATGGTTTCAAACGAAAACAATCGATTTTCCCAGAGAACTTTCAAAATAAATTTGCCGCAAGGATCTGTAGTTGGTCAACTGGTTAAACAATGCATGGCGAAGACACAATTTTATTCACATTTTCAAACTAGCAAAGTTCAGCAAAAGCTAGATCAGTCAGCGGAAATAACAGAAGTAAAATATGGAGATTATATCAGAGACAAGGCAACTTACTGTATTTTGATTAAACCGACTACATATCAAGGAAAAAAGGTAAAAATATATACTTTTTTTTCTTTCTTCCAATAATAGAATCACCTTTTTTATTCAGACATGTCGAGAACCAAAAATAACTAGTTTTTCGTGCTTCTCTACCCTATTTTATTAAAAAAGTACAGGGTGCAGAGAATATTTTGAACTATTTGAAACGTCTCTCTCTAGCCAAAATTGTTATAGCCAAAATCCACATGGCAAAAAGGTAAATTCTCTTATTTTCTTGTAGTCGATTTAACTGACTATCTAAGTAACAGTGATAATCAGAACATTTTTTATAGCAAGTGAACATTTAAATACCACAAAAAATTAGAGATGTAGCAGTTCTGGATAATAAGGATTTTTGTCTATAACAATCTTGGCTAGAACAAAGAGAGACTTTGAAACGAACACAATTTTTTTAAATTATTCGTCAAGATTTTTATCTTATTAGAAAGACGAGACTGTGGGAATTGTTTGAGTTCATGTCATTTGTAGCTTTTTGTTGAAAATTTGATATTTTGCTGCATTGTTAAAAATTGAATTGTTAAAAAAGACAATGAGAAAATGAACAGGATAATTTTCTCGAACGAAAGCTGCTTTAATCTCTTTGGTGACGTCAATCACCAGAAGTTTAGGTTCTGTTCAGACGTCATTAGTATCGAGAAGCTCCCTTGCATTCTCGGCAGGTCTGGATTTTGATAGAGAAGAAAAATAAACCAGAATTGCTTTTTCCAGTCACAGTCTGTACCACAGTTGACAACCTACTTTGGAAACTACCTTGTAGAAAGTTTTTGTGTCGTTGATCAAAGTGTTATAAGACATGTTTAGTATCAAACGAATTCCTAGAGTCTCCTTTTCTGATAAAAAAAATCTCGCCAATTAATTCGAAGATAAAAATTTATGACCGTTTGGAATAGTTCGAAATATTTGCCGCACCCTGTATATTTTTTATACTTAACAAAACTAAACCTAAAATTAAATTCTAGGCCTTGTTTTGTTAGCACCCAGGTTAAAAAATCCAGACAGATTTTTTTTGAATTAGCAGTGGACTAATGGTTCTTCAAGGTAGAGTTGGACCACCAACTGCTAACTTAAAATCCAGCTAACTTACTGGGTTATAAAACCGTGCCGTTGGATCATGAGTCTAGTAAACCCACATGAAATAAACTGAATATTTTTAAGGGTTATACTCAACAAATTTGATGAGCAAAATACAAGTAGAGCAGGACATTATTACACAGATACTCAAATCCAATGTACGAAAAATGCAGTATCAACATTTACAAGGTTTTTCTATTTTTTCAGAAAATTAAGAAACTTACTTGGAAAAAATGGTACTTGTTTGCAAGACATAGATCCCTATGTTATAGCCATTTTTAGGCCATAGCTATTTTAAGGTATAGCCATTTTTAGGCCGAAAATAACCTTGAGTCAAGGTAAACTCAAGTTAATTTTCAGCCTAAAATGACTATATCTCATCTCAAAAAAATATATCGAATTCTGAAAAGTACGTTTTGTTCAACGCAAATCTTGTCTTTGAAGGATAGGGAAAAAATTCAGACCCATTTTTTCCTACAAAAAAATGAGAAAAACGACCTTGAGTTTACTAAACTCAAGGTTTACCTTGAGTTTGACCTTGGTCTTAAGCTTGAGTTTTGTAAACACTGCTCACATTGAAGAAGCCAGAAAACCAACAGGGTGATCAAGGAAAAATTAAAGGGGATGGGGCGGGGATGGAGGAGGTCGAGGTGTCTTCTGAACAAGTACCGAATACAGTTTTTATGTAAAAAACATTCAGTCAAGAATATGATGTAATTAATCGCAAGGCTTTTGGAAACCAAGTCAGCATAGGATGTCTGTACGATGTCAACACTGATTGTTTTGTTACTACAACATTACTTGAAGCAGTAAATTCCCATCAAAGCAATAGTGACAATGAACTTAAGTTTGAATTCTTGATGTCACCTTCATTAAGCGACAAGTTGAATTTGCTGGAGGTTGAGACTGAGCAACAGGTGAAAGCCCTTGAGTTCATTCAGTGTGATAACTAACAAATAAACTAACTTTAGATAAGCATTCTTAGTGAAATGACCCAGCACTCCTTTTTCGTCGATTACTTAAAAAACTTCACATTATTGAAGACTTCTTCTTTCACTTTAATTTTTAAAATCAATACTAAGGTTAGCAAAAATTGATAAAATAAATTAAAATGCTTTAAAAATTTTAGGAGATTTACGTGAATTTACAACACCACAACATAAAAAATTGCTGCCTAGTGACCTAAAAAATGCTACACATGTAGTTACTGCTGTAGAGTACAGTGCTTTGGTGGTTTTCGAAATTTTTTTTGATGAACACGAAATAAATGGGGCAAATATTCTACAGGTATTTTTTCAATTTATTTCACATAAAAATAAAATTCGATAAAGATGAGAATTTGATTGACTGGAGATCGATCCGCTGCAACTACAGCTTTGAAACTCGATGGTCAACAAAATTGAATAATTACAGTAGACTCTCGACATAACGATCTCCCGAAAAGTTCGTTCCCGCCTAGGGTCCAACACTTTTTTTAACTTAATTATTAAAGTTTTTTGCCAACTGGCTTAGGCTAGTTACACATGTTGCACAATATTGCATCAAACACGCCAAATATTAAGCGGTAGATCCCCATGTCAGCTAAAACAGAAAACAATGAAAGAAGAGAAGCATGACAGCTCGTCGAAAAATTTCATAATGACCAAGAAAACCTTTTGTCAATTTTGGGTTCAAAAAAAGCCCCATGCATGGGCGTAGCCAAGGGGGGGGGCTGAGGGGGAAATGCCCCCGTCAGGTTTTTCGAAAAAATTGTTAATTAAAACACTATAAAACTCGAAAACGGTGTAGAGAAAATGACCTCTCGGCCCCCCCCGTCAGATTTTTTTGGCTACGCCTCTGGCCTCATGGGGTCTTGTTAGAGATAATACGGTAGTTTAAAGTTGGAATATGTCATTTGACACACTTCATAGTTCACTGTTAATATTTTTATTGGTAATTTTTAAACGATAAAACTTAAATATTTTAACCTAGTCAACACCATCGACCTCATATGTTTAGGCTACACAGGAAAAACTATCTAAAAGCCACTAAATGACCAACTTCAAGAATATTAAACATGGCTAATTCCACCACAGAAGTTCACCTGTTTGCTGATCCAGTCTATGAATTCCGACTCAAATTAAGTTTGAAAAATATTTACCATTTACGAGCAACTACCAATAATCGCATCTAATATCAATGATGGGCTTGGATGTGCTATTTCCTTTTCATGTTTGCCTGTCGATCTTGCTTCTAAGTCTATCCAATTGCCCAGTTTAAATAGAAGAACTAAAGCACTAACAAACGACATTTGCTCGGTGGGACGACTGTATGATGTCTTGCTTAAAATTCAGCAATTATCTATTGTATTCATGAGAAATCTGCAGCTTTTTGAAAATTACCAAATATGTATCGATGACTCACTTTTTGAACAACTAAAAAACTTTGCCGAGGCAGTTTTAAAGAAAAAAGACAAATTTGTTTAGATGCTCAAAAAATAATTTTGTATGGTCGTAGTGGTGCTTGTATATCTAATCCACTCAACAGTTGAAAATTTACTTGAATGAGTGCTACACATCTCCAGAAGAATGTGAAGTTATGTTAGACAGCTTGAAAGGACACACGTAAAAATTGCGTATTTGAAGCATCTACAAAAGAAAAATATTATTTATGCGAGAGATTCTAAAGGTGTTGTTTATGTGAAAGGAGGTCAGGCTCTGCACTCTCTGATTAACAACCATGCCCAAAATATTACCTATTGCTTGTTGTTTGCTAATGAAGGTAATAAGTGGTCTGATGACAACAAAAACTACTTTGAAACGCTTGCTCAACCAACTTACCAATGTATTTTTGTTGATTTAGAACACCGAAAAGGCAAGTTTTTTTTAATTTGATTTCTTTTTTCCCAGCTGATTAAACAGGGTGGCCAATAAATTGAACTTTTTTTAAAACGCTCTCTCAGATTCCGTATTGACAATTGCGTCGACTTAAGTTGGTGCAAATTTTTTTTTGATACAGTCAACCCC
Organism: Ditylenchus dipsaci; assembly: GCA_004194705.1. Classification (NCBI taxonomy): domain Eukaryota; kingdom Metazoa; phylum Nematoda; class Chromadorea; order Rhabditida; family Anguinidae; genus Ditylenchus; species Ditylenchus dipsaci. The sequence continues at coordinate 231,125 of SADC01000856.1, read as the reverse complement.
CGCTACAGTGACACCCAACCCCCCTCAAAAAAATAAAATTTTTCGTATCACATTTCAGCTTTTTCAAGCATGTTTCAGCCTTTTGACGGGTTTTTTGTGGCATATTTCAGCTTTTCATGAACCAAAATCTTGGCTACGTATTGGTATAAAACAATCGTGAACTTATAGGAAAAAGTTAGAAAATGTAATCGAAAACACTTAGACGGCTATTTCGGCCTCTACCTGCTAAATGGTTTTTGTGAAATTTTATAATTTTACTTTACAAATTGACACTTTTTCAATTAGGAGTAGCCAAAATTCTGGGCCTTTATCTTTGCTATCATAGAAAGAAAAAATGGCAACTCGTAATATGTAAAATTCAAAAAACGTTCAAATTACACAAAAACCATTCAGCAGGTAGAGGCCGAAATAGCCATCTAGGTGTTTTTTGATTACATTTTTTAACTTAATCCTATGAGTGCACAATTTTTTCATACCAATACGTAGCCAGATTCTGGGCTTTCATTTCCGCTATCATTAAGAGCAAAATTACCATCAAGTTGAGGCTAAAATTTGAAAAACATGAATTAACAAGAAAAAGGCGGAATATTTTTAAAAAAAGGCGGCCAAGTTTTACAAAAAAGGCGGCTGATTTCACACATTAGACGGTACATTTCACATACAGCCATTCGTTATTTATTCGGCTTGGTACCCACTATGGTACGAAAATCACTCTCGAACTTCAAATTGCGTCCGAGGCGACAATTATTCAAACTGTCAAAAATTTCAATGTTTGAGTATTTACTGTCTCGAACTAATTTGAAATTTGACAGTGATTTTTCAATTAAAACCGCAGTTTTGTAAGCAAATCGACCATGTTGAACACGAACACGGTGTCAGAAATGCCGCTTTATTTAGAAAACATCATGTTTAAAGGAGGGAAAAAGCTACTACTAGGGTGCCACCACGCGGGATCGAGCCAGTGCACGACCTTGGGGCCATAAAGCACAAACGCTTATCCACTGCGCCACCGAGGCCGAATTTTCAAACCTGAGTAGCTTTTCCTCCTAGTTTAACGACAAAATGTTTTTGAATCATTTTATTTTTATCGCTATTTTCTCTGTAAATTTTTGCTGAAAATCATCAATTGAAGCACTGCTCAATGCAGTTTTTTATCATTGTATTTATCATTGATAGATTTATCATTCTATCGTGTATCATTGATAAATCATAGAAAAAAACGGGTGGTATTCGCGGGAATTGAAATTTGTTAGTCAAAAAATAACTTGAATTGGTCAGAATCCCACTCCGGAATGGCCAGAAGCCCCTCAAAGTTGGTTTTTGGGGGTTTACAAGAGGGGGAGCAAACTTTTTGCGAAAATTCGGTTGGGTGGATCGAAATTCCGGCTCGATCGGCTGAATCACTCAGAATTTCATCCGGAACTACTCAAAACCACCATGAACCTGGAATTCTGAGCGATTTAGCACATCGGACTGGAATTCTGATCCGCTCAATCGAACTTTCGCAAAAAGTTTACTCCCCTTTTAGTAAACCACCAAAAAAACCAACTTTCAGGGGCTTCTGACCATTCCGGAGTGGATTCTGACCAATACAAGTTATTTTTTGGCTAAAAGATTTAAATTACCGCGAAATTTTGACTTAAAACGACGAGAGAGAAAAATTAGGGGCACTTTTCAGAAAATTAAGGGTCATTTTTCAATAATTAGGGGGCACTTTTCAGTAATCATCAGGGGGCGATTCGAATAAGGGGCATTTTCCCGAAATAAGGGGGCATTTTTCAGCAATTAGGGGGCAGAATTAAATATTACCCAGAAAAAACACCCCCCCCTCCCCCTATTTCATCTCAGAACAAATGTTTTTTTGCGTTTTCTTTATTATTGCGAGTTCCACAAATTGATAAATTATCAATAAATCAATGCTTGGATTTAAAAAAACTGCCCATTGTATGATAGCTTCTATAAAAAATAAAGTTGAAATATTTTCAGCAGTCTAGGAGTTGATGTACAGAAAACTCGCATTGAAAAATATAACAAAGGCATGCTCATAGTTTCCGATTATTTACAAGATGAGAGGCGAAAAAAATCTATTTGTCTTGTCAAAGCTACATCAATAGAAATAACAGGTAACTCTTGGCTTTTAAAATATTTTTTTTCAGTAAATATTAATTTGTAGTCAAAAAACCCAAGACAACTGCATTTCTTGAAATTCCTTGTCCAAATCTTTAAACTCTGGCACATGCTCCAAAGATGACTGCATTTGGGCTTGTGACGAATGCGAGCAGTCCATCGAGATTTGTTCTGCAAATAACTTCTGCTATTGCAAATGTGGAACTTTTCTTCCAACAAACTTGCTGTTCCGCTGCAAAGAGCCTTCTACTCATGGAGATAATTTATATCTTTTCCTGAACATCAACTTAAACAGCAGCTTAGCCAATACTTTTTTGGCCGCAAAAACATTTTGATAGTGGTGAAACAGGTGTTGGCAAGTCTACTTGGATCAACACTATTTTCAACTACCTTTGTCACACTTCTTTGGCGGATGCCTTTGAAGATCCAATCTGTGTTATTCCATCCCGCTTCGCTATTACTAACAAGGAAATGGAAACTCAATTTATCCATGCCGGAATCCCAGATGAGAAAAATGAGTCTACCAATGCAGGAAAATCATGTACCCAGTTCCAAATTCCTATGTAGTACCTTACAAAGGGGTGAAGTCTGTTTCGTCGACACTCCAGGCACTGGAGATACAGCTGGAAGCGAGAAAGACAAGGTCAACTTGAGGAACACTATAAGATATATTTCTGAGCTCGAAGAGGTTCAAGGGATTTGCATCGTGATGAAACCGAATGAGGCAAGACTGAGTGTTGCTTTTCAATATTGCATTGGAGAGTTGCTGACCCATTTACACAAGGATGCTGCTGCCAATATTGTCTATTGCTTTACTAATACCAGTGGCAACCATTATACGCCAGGTATCGTTTTAAGTTTTTAGTAGAAGGTTAATTTATAACTTAAATTTATTTGCAAGCATGTTATCAGAGAAAAAAAACAAACAATTTGTCCAGGCAAACAATGAGTTTTAGCTGTTTTCAAGCGGATAATACAATATACAGACAGAGTTTTTTTTTCTATTGAACGACCACTATATAATAATCGGCTTATCTCTAAATAACGGGCACTTATGCTGTTGGGACCACCCCCCCCCCTCAATTTTAGAAAAGTGACACAAAACACGTTTTCTGCTCTATATTTCTGCTTTATAAGTCTGTAGCAGTTTTCGAAGTTAAAGTTTCAACTTTCACAAAAACAATTTTACTTCAAGTCTTTAAAAGTAGATGGCCTTTTTTAGGCTATTAGACTAAATTTAGTACTTTAAGCTTGGAGCAAAGTTAGACCACATGTTACGACCATAGTTGGATCGCCGCCGCCGCCACCGCCGGCGCCGCCGCCGGCGGCGCCGCCAGCCGGCGCGCGCAAAATATTAAGTGCCGCCGGCGGCTGCGGCGGCGCCGGCGGCTGAAAATGAGGTCGGCGGCGGCGGTGGCGGTGCGGCGGAGTAAATAGGCTGCGGCGGCGGTGGCGGCGATGTGGCGGCGCGTGGCGGCACCACCAAATTACAAAGTGCCAAAACAATGCTTGTTTTGAATGGTCATCTATACGAAAAACAAATGATAAAATGACATAAATTTAGAATTTTACTGTTCTTTTTGAAAAAATTTATTCTATGACAAACATAAATAAACAGAAATTTTTTTTGACAGTGAAGCGTTAGCTGGCGCCGGCGGCGGCGGTGTTGTTGGCGACGCCGCCGGCGGTGGCGGCGGGGTGGTGGTGGTTTTTCGGAGATGCACAACTATGGTTAGGACGAACTCAAACATGCTTCTTATAAAAAACAATAGGAAAAATATTCTTGAGTCCATCCTAAGATACGCTGGCCTACCGTTGTCTAAGCTTAAATAAAGCCTGGATGTGATAAACGACCAGAATGACGTCGAAATACCCTAAAAAGACACCTACCTTTAAAAAATTAAAGTCAAAATTTTTAAAAGAAAGTTGAAATTTTAGATTAGGAAACTGTTTACCAATGTTTCTTGTAAATTATATAGCAGAAAAAGGTGGTTAGAGACGCCTTTTAGGGTCATTTTCCTAAAATTGAGAGGGGGGCCGGACGGCATAAGTGCAATAAACGTTCAGTTTTCGAGGAGGGTCAAATTAAGCGGACTCTCTCTAATAAACGATCCGGGTACTAATGCACTTTGGTAGTCCAATGGGAATTTAAGAGTCAAAAATATTTCACTAGTCCAGTCTGCAACTCCAAGCCCCAAGCCCCTTGCGCCCCCTTCTGGCGCAAGGGGCTTAAGAGTTAGAGATGCACGCACTCACTTACCTTTTTGATTAGTTGATTAGTTTGATTTCTATTAGTTGATGATTAGTATGATTAGTTTGATTTCTAGATAGTATATGAACAGAAAGAGCAGATCACTGGCTTTCTAATGGCGTACAGGGTTTACCAAATTCGTCGACAATTGGTTTTGCTAGGGTTAGGTGATGTCCATATGGCCGGGTCATTTCAAAATGGCCGGCCAGTTACTCAACCGTAGTTTTGGTTACAGTCGAGTTCGGTGGAGGACAATTTAGAAGGTCCGGGCATGGTCCTTTAAGATACACTCGGTCTTTGATCCAGACTTAAAGAGAAAGATCGCAAGTCAGGACTGTGAGAATGACTGTTCAAAAAAAAATGAGGTGTCATTCTGCTGCCTAGAGTGTCCTCTATCGATTAAAAAAATCTCGTCGGAATAATAAATTAAAAAAGATATGACCAAAACAAAAAGTTTGACGAATTTTTGCCAACCCTGTGTTTAAAGGTTTAATAATAAACAAATAATAAACAAACAAAAATTATGTTCTAAAAAATAAAGTGTGTCATTAAAAAAAAAGAATCGAAATTCTTTTTTTTTTTTTGAATTTTTTTCTTGAGCTGAATTCGAAATGTGACAGTGACATTAACAATTATGAGCTAGGTCGGTATATTCCGGTGCAGAGTCAGCGGTTTGTCAATTAAGCCGCTTTCACAATGGGTCTGGGACTCAGTGCGCGATCCGGCTTCCTTTTCGCTGTAATTTTTTCTTGATTGCGAAATAAAAATTCTGTTAGCATCATTTTGTAGCTGAGGTTCAGGGCTTCAACATGAGCTATTCAGAACTAAGATGTAGTCGTAAAATTTTAGATAAAAATGCCCAGTCTGACACTGAGTCTGACACTCGGTCTGAGTGTCCGATTTAGTGTCAGACTCAGTGTCAGACTGGGCATTTTTGTCTAAAATTTTGAAATCACATGTTAATTTTAAATGGCTCATTTTGAAGCCCTGAACCTCAGCTACAAAATGGTACTAACAGAACTTTTTTCGCAATCAAGAAAAAATTACAGCGAAAAGGAAGCCGGGTCGCGCACTAAGTCCCAGACCCATTCTGAAAGCGGCTTTAAACTCTGAATTACTTCATTTTTGGTAAAATGTTTAAACACGCGAGAATAAGAGTGTTCTGGACATTCCATAATGTGTCTTGTGTCATTTCTGACACTTGCTTACACTTCATATTTATACCTACAGTTGAAACTCGATTTAACAAATTTCAAGGGACCGGCCAAAAAGTTTCGTTAAATCGAGTTTTCGTTAAATCTAGTTTCGCTTTCTTAAGTTTTTAAAATTTTCGTTAAATCGAGTTTTCGCAACTTTTTTATTCATTAAATTATTTATCGACAAATAATCAGATCCCACAAACACCTCGAAATGAACCTCACAAGACTTAGATCAAAAATTAATAACTTTCATCTTCTGATGGCGTTCAAAAACCTTATCCACCGGCCAATTTTTGAGAGAGCGGTTCAAATAGCAGTCAGTGTTTGCGTCAGTAGTAAAAAGGTGGCTCGGGCAAATATCCAACTCATGCTCAGCGATCTTGTGTTTTGTGTGATCAATGTGGGGTTCGTTAAATTCCTAAATATCTTAGTATCGCTCGAAATGGCATAGCGTAATATCGCGAATTCAAAATTTGAAAAAGGACGGCAGATTTTGGAAACGAAACGTCATTTTCCAGAAGAAGACGTCAATTTTCGAAAAAAAAAACGGCATTTTTCAGTTTTGATGATTTATTTTTAGACGATTTTGTGGACTTTCGCTAAATCGAGTGTCGACTTTTCCAGTAGGGACCGCCAAAACGTTATGCTAAATCGAGTTTTATTTTACTCTAATTCAGTGAAATCCAACCAAATGGATGAGTCTCGTTAAATCGAGTTTTGACTGTACTTTAATTTTTTGTATGCAAAAAAGTTAATTGGGGCTTACAAAATAAATTTAGTAAAAATCAAATATTGTCTTTTTGTGGAAGGGGATAGGTGGGCGGTCGACTCAAGTATATAAGTACCTTTTTAAATAAATTAAAATATTTTCGAAACTTTCTGAAAAGTGTATTAATTAAATTAGTATTTAGGCGAATCCCTAGCTCCATTGCAAGAATTTTGCAAGAAAACGTCCCAAGTTCGAGGATAGAGTTAGCTATCAACAAAGAAACAATTTATTGCATGGACAATGAAGCATTTAAATATCTATGGGCTGTTCACAGTGGCGCCAAATATGGCTATGACACGTTCGAAAAATTTTCCCAAAGCTGGGAGAATTCTGCATGCACAACTAGACGACTTCTGAATCGCATGTTGTTATTTAAAACCGCACAAAACAGCTTTGACAATGATGTTAAATGATGCTCGACATATTGTTCTAGCTTTATCAGAAACAATGGCGGATGTTTCTTATAAAATTCAGGTGAAAAGTTCAGAAACCATATTGTTTTTTAAAAGACATAATCTCTGAGAAAAATTATGACCTGGCCATGCCGGATTTTTTTTTGTAGCAAATTCAATGGAGAGTCTAAAACCGTTAAGAAATCTTTGAGGACCATGAATTTTAAGTCAGTCGGTTATTGGGCGGTGCAAATTTTCGACTTATAATTTCCTTTAATGGCTCTAGCTTGCCTTTTCACCCAATCACGCAATAAATCACTTTGCTCCCCAGAAAAAGCTCTTCAAAATGAGTGCGATAGTTTCTGCTTGACTACCGAAAATATTTGAGAACTGAGAAAAAAATTTTAATAGTTTATTTTTGGATATCCGGCACCAAAAGCCCTATTTGTTTAGCGAATAAACAAATTTAGATGAGTTCAAGTCAGTCCGCACAAAAAAATACCCTCGATTAACGGCACTAGCCCTCTGGAATTGACGGTTCTTTTTTAAACTGGTCAATCAATAGTCAATTAATGATCAATAAACCAGTCAAATTGAGCATATTCTAGCAAAATTTACCAAAATTACGACCAATTGACAGGATGACCGGTCAATTCCAAAGTCCTAGTTTAAAATTAGTTTTAGGAAACGCTTATTTTTCACAGTACTTCAGCCCTCGATCAACTGTCATTCTTTTAAAATGTATTTTTTACTTTAGACATACCGTACTACTATTAGAACTAAACAAGAAGCACTAGACACAATAAATTTATCTATAAGAGATCTTAATGAAAGACCGAAATATTTAAAATGCTATGTCAGAAATATTCCTAATTGTTCACCAACATCAACAACTATAAGAACAGTTTGCATTGCTGATAAATGCACCAGCAAATGAATGACCAATATGGTAATAAGCAAACTGTTTATAAGTCCAATTGTTATTGTTATCCTACAAAGAATGATGATGGTTCTGCAAAAATCCACACCTATCCAAACCCTGTACTTATGTCGATCCCAAACTGCAAGGTATTATTTTTTAGTTTGAAATACTAAGTGTGTGAAATTAAGTAATGATACACTATGACTCATATCGGGAGTAAACTTTGACTAATTTCTCTACCAGTCAACCAAATTTTAAAACCATGTCGTCATATCGGGGGCATCGTTATATCCAGGCTCGACTGTACCAAATTTTTGTTTCTTGAACTTTTCTCTTTTTGTTCAACGAAATATCTGTTCAACAAAATATCTTTTTTTAGTAAAATATTTTAAAAACGTAGAGATTAAGGGGTTGAAACAGAGGACTTTGGTCGAAAAAGTTACTTTATCCAAAGACCGAAATCTTTGAATTTTTAAAGTCTCCTGCAGAAGTTTTTTCCTTCTTAGAAAGCTGAGATTCAGGGATATATGTTCATGTGTTAATGACAAAAACTCTGATTTCAAAAAAAGTTTTAAAAGCAAGTTGAATTTTGGTGCTAAAAAAGAAGATTAAAAAATGAAGATTAAAATGGTCGTTACTTTTTGTAAAGAGCGATTTTCGAAATTCTGGTTTCACCAAAGGTTCAATTTTTTTGCCGACAATATTTTTTGGTGTATTTTTGGTCTATGGATGACTTTTGGATGTGCAAGGCCCAAACCACAGGGAGGACCAAGCAAAAGTCATGTTATTGACATTATATACCAAGAAAATATTGTCATAAAATATTGCGATAAAAAGACCCGTGCCGCTCGATATAATTAGCTTCTTTTTCTGAATAACAGTCCGTTATACTGAGCGGCGCGAGTCTTTTTGTCAAAGCTGTTGTCATTTACAAAAACGATCAGTAAAATCAGAATCCTCGCAATTTTACTGATTATACTGATGAATTAGAGTTAGTAAAAATTTTAAAAGTAGAGGTGAAAAAGTATCAGACGCTAAACGGTAACGAAGTTTTGGTGGGTTTGTTATATCGAGCGTCGACTGTACTAAAAATAAGTTTACCCTTTTTTTGCCCATTTTCAAATTCTCGGCTTAAGGGACCGAGACCAAATTTTTTGTTTCTGATTAATCAAAATTGCGTTTTATATCATTACCAGGTTGAGAAAATTCTGTAGGATTTTATAAATTCCAATGTTAGGCTGCTTCACTAAAGTGCACTCTTGCCTCTTCCCATCGACAACGGGCATGCCTCTTTAAAGCGACATGCCCGTGCATCTCAAAAGAATTAAGGTGGAGAACACCAAATTTTTTTTACTAGTTTCGTATCAATATGATATTGATGAACTAAGACTGCTAATAGGGCAGAAAATTTGCAGAAAAACGATGAGAACGCATTAAAATATTTTTGGAGAAAAAAACACTGCTGGTCCTTTGCTTTTTTTCCGTGTAACACAGGCATGCCCCTTTAGTTCACTTTTCAATTTAATTTTCATCCACTTCTAGTGTTATTGAGGAGGGTGCGTTATACTTATAATCGTGTTTTTAGCATTGTGTCTTCCCGTTTTGCAATTTGCTCTCAAAAAGCTACTTACTAATTTTCAGCCAGTAAGATAAACTACAAATTAATTTTAGCTTGCTTATGAGTAGTCTTCGAAAATTGGGTCAAAAACACATTGCCGGAAACACGATTTTTAACTAGGGGGAACGTTTTTCTGTGGCTGCCATATTTCAAAGAATACTGTTATTTATTTTTGTGGAATGCGCTCTATTATAATAAATACGGTATCCATAAATTTTAATCTTAAGGTCTGTGGCTGCGCATGGGACTTCCATATGTATGTGAATTATACGCAACAAGAATACAGTGAACAAGTGCACGATGAGCAAACTAAAGATCAACTTGCAAAAAAGTGGAAAGAAAAGAAGATCACAGAACTTTTTATTTCTGAATACCTTGAAAAAACAAAGAAATTGAAGAAGACACAGGCCAAAATTTGTGAATTCGCTGCACCGGTTGGATCTTACCTCGACAAAAATGCTATTTTAGTATTTAATGAAGCTGCTAGAGCATACATCGATCTTGAAATCAAAAGCATCATGGCAGAAAACGAAGCAGGAGCTTCATGCAAAATCAAATTGCTCAAACAATCACTTCAAAAGGTTGAAGAAGAAAAACACATGCTTGAGCTTTGCGTTGCTAAAGGCAAACCAGTTGAAGATACTTTTACTTTGTCTGATGTTGCTACTTTCTTGAGAGTTATTGGCTATAGCAAAAACAACTACTTGAAATGCATATCAATGGATCCAGCTACTATCGTTAGTTATTTAAAGTTATAAAATTTTTATTAGAATATTTTCAGGGTAATTACATGAAAAAAGGGTATTCTGTGAAACCAAGAAAAGCTACAAGAAATTTTGCAGAGCAGTCTGATTTTATTAAACATATCTTAGAATAAAATTTTTTTTTACAAGCAAAGTCTGGTTTGTTTAAAATTTGTTGAATGCAAATTAGATTAAAGATTATTTATTTTACAAAAGGTTAAAATTGAAAACACCTGTCAAAATGTGTGAATCTCCCGTCAAAATATGTAAATCTGCCGTCAAATTTATTTTTTACCCCGTCAAATTCAAATTTCAAACAAAATATGTGACGCTAGTAGCAAATAGCCAACACCCATCTCTAGCTCTCAAGCCCCTCCGCCCCCTTCGGGGGCGCAGGGGCTTGGTTGCTTGGGGTTGAGATGCGCACATCCACATACCTGAGACATAAATTACTCAAAAGTGACTCTGGATGCATGAAAACAATATGCATACCAGAGTTTCTTTATGGGGTAGGCACCAGTTAACAAAACTATGTTCAAATTATATCTTATTTACTCTCCAAGTACCCTACTCGGGTGGTTTGCCTTGGTCCCCCAAGTCAAAAAACCAAAATTTGGTAAAAACAAAATTTTTCTAAAAGTGGTCGGCCTCCACCTAAAAAATGTGATTCATGCATTTAGGTTGCTAAAACACCGAAAAAACAAGTTTCTGGGTGCTTTTGGAGGAAGACGTATAAAAGAGTTCAGACTTGTTTACGCCGCAAAAAGCGTTTTGTTCTCGTTGAAAGTGCTAAAACATCAAAAAACATACCGTATTTACTGTATTAAGTTTCCATGGGGAGTTATTTTTCAACCTTTAATAAATCAAAAATTTTGAGGTCGATTTTGAGATTTTTGGGTGCTCAACCAAAATCTGAAAAGTGTAATCAGGTAAACTAGCGGCAACTAAGAAAACGCAAAAAACAGATTTGCGAAATGTTCGTTCTAGGCTGAGATATAAGGTCCGTAGGGTGGGGACTTATTAGAGGGTTGGGAGTCATTAGAGGGTGGGGAGTTAATACAGTAAATACGGTAATTTTTTAGAGTTTTTGGAGAAAACCGAACAACCTAATCTTGACGCCTCCCTTCAGAAAACCTATATTTTTTTCGGAAAAAAATTAAATAATAATTTTGGGATTTGTCAATAATTTCGTGAAAATTAGTAGCTTACTTTCTTCAATTAAAAATAACTTCTCTTCGCCCAATATCATGACAGAGATTTCAGACTTGAAGGAGGAAATCCATCAGGTTGAAGAAGTGACCTCGGTGGATAAGCCTTTGGGTTTTTTGGACCAAAATGACCGAAAAGGTTCGATCAAACCTGGTTTCACGCCATTTTTTGGCCTTTTTTAATTGTTTCAGAGATGATTAGCCTTAAAAAAACGAAATCAGCGGCCCAATAAACTCTAGAACTGTTCAAAACAAATAAAAACAAAAACAAATAAAAAAATTCAAAATAAAAAGGATGTCACCACGTGAAGTCGAACCTGCGCACCATTTCGGCCATAAAACATAAACGCTTATCCACTGAGCCACTGAGGCCAAATTTTCAAAGATAAGTAGCTTTTCCACTTCCTTTAACAAGCAATTAACATAACAAAAAACATCGGACTTCAAAGACCGAAAAGTATGGCATAGTATGTTGCTGAGCAATGATTGGAAAACTAAGTATATTTATCGTATTTGCTGTAATAATCGACCATGGCCGTTTATTTTTCAACCCCTAAAAATAAAAATAAAAAATATTTCGATTTTGAGATTTTCGGGTGCTGGACCACAATCCGGAAAGTGAAATCAGGAGGGCTCATGGTAACTAAGAAAATGCAGAAAACAGATTTGGAAATTATTGACTCTGGGCTGAGATATAGTTCCCTTGAGGTGGCCGTTTATTAAAGGGCCATTGCCGTCCCCGACAACGAGAATTTCAAGTGTTTGAATTGGCGCGGGACAGTTCTCTTTCGTCTTTCATTTTACTCTTTTGAGTCATTCGAAGCAAGTCAAAAGAGTAAAATGAAAGACGAAAGAGAACTGTCCCGCGCGAATTCAAACATTTGAAATTCTCGTTGTCGGGACGGCAATGGCCCTTTGAAGAGTGGCCGTTTGATAGAGAGTGGCCGATTATTAGAGCAAATACGGTAGGGCCAACGTTCCCTTCTTTAAGGAGGCATACCAAAGCGTTACAAGTAGAAAAAGCAGGGACTAGCAGTTTTTTCTTTCTTGTTAATTTTTTTCATGCATTTTTGATTTTTAAAGTAATATGAGTTCATCAATATTAGATTTGATGCAAAACGAGTGGAAAATGAAACACAATTCAAAAAAAAATTGTTGGGTTTTTCTTGTGAAATGTTACGCCAAAAAAAGCCAGAGATTTCACATAGAGAAAATACGGTATAGATTGAAATTTAAGACCCTGCTTGGATATACCCCCACCCGAATCAACTTTTTTTAAAAGTGTTTTAAACACCCTATATCTACTCAAAATTGCCTCAGAAGTTCAAAAAAGAAATTATTTTTGAGTTCTGGCCAATAAAAATTTGAGCTTTGAGCATTTTGAAATTTCTACTTTTTGTCTGATTACTCTCGATCTTGATCGACAGTCTTGCTTGGAATTATGTCTAAGGTAAGTGAGTGTGTGCATCACTAACCAACTAAGCCCTTCGGGGGCGCAGGGGGCTTGGAGTTGAGATGCGCACACCCACACACTTCAGACACAAATCACCCGATTGATTCTGGATGCATGAAAAGCATGCATACCAGAGTTTATTTATGCGGTAGTCCCAGTATTCAAAACTATGTTCAACACCTTCCTTTTTGGACGAGTTTGGCCTCTTTTTGGTTTTTTTCAAGCCCAAAACAGCCTCAAATACCTTTAAAATGGTCAAAAAGAGTATTTTAGGGTGATCCCATAACTCGATTTTTTATTGACAAGAAACCAAAAATAATGCCTTTTTCGAACTCCTGAGACCATTGTAGGTCGATATAGGATGTTTGTGAACATATAAAAAAAGTTGATTTGGGGGAGGGGGGGGGGGTGGTGTTAGTTTGTATATCTAAGTAGCGCCAAATTTGGTTATTTTATTGATGAATGAAATTTTTCAATTCGCAGCTTTATAAGAAGTCGAAAAAATCAGAAACCTTCGTATTTTATCAAAAAAATTGTAATGTCATTTTACTAACCTGTATCATATTCGATTATTTCATTTGCTGATTCAGGACCCATTATCTTGATTATGTCAATGCTTTCGTCTAAGCCAGGTGCTACTTGGAAACCAAGCGCTTTCTTTAATTTGTTAACTCCCTTTGTTATGCCTTCTATAACAAAGTTCATGACTGTAACTAAACCCTTCCCATAACCATATGTTGATAAATCGAGCGTCGACTGTAGCTTGGTAATGTCAATTTTACATATTTCTTTGTCAGTTATTTCCTCCAGAGGTTCGGTTTTTATGTCCATCTGCTTAATGGCCTTTTCGAAAATCAATTATATCATTCGTTCACTTTTGACAGCATCTGATGCCCACCACGAGCTGAATGTTTTGTTGGACATTATATTGGAAGTTAGTGTTCCAAGAGTGAAACTGTAAATTTCGGTAGGTGCATTTGTCATAATGAAAATCATTCTCTGCCAAGCCTCGCTCACAAAACCGATTTTGACAAGGGAAAACACAGGAAGCCAGGTTATAAATCCTAGGAAAGAGCCAATACCCATGGAACTGGTGGCAAAAGATGACGTCTTTCAAGAATCATTGCTAGCTTGACTCTGAGTCTGACAAGCTCTTGGTAAATCTCTTCTCCTGTTGCTTCTCTATAAGCTGTACCCAAAATAGTTTTTTAGCTTGAGCAGCACCATTTCCATGTTTTTTTCTCTAAATTAAATTTCATTTAAGAAGCTGTTCTTGGTTGGGTTTAGCATAGAACCCAGACTGAGTCTTGAGCAAAATCCTGCTTTTGCAAATCTCTGCATTTTAGATATTTCCATGGAAATCATTGCTCCAGCGGTTGATGTAGCTATCTTAATTAATTATGTAGAAACATGGTAAATACCACATTAAGGAACTCATGCTGTTGGGCCCCCATCCAATTTTCTACTACGTTTTTTCGTGAAAAATAGCTTGGTCGCTCTGTTGTTTTTGATGTGTTAATGATGTCCAAGCTTTTTTTTACGAAAAACGTAGTCAAAAAGTGAGTGGGGTAATAATTATCTGCCAACAGCATGAGTGCTCATTTCAATTAGTTGTTTAATTATAGTGCTTTTTAACATAAATATATAGGAATGAATTTTTTGTTTTTTTTCAGCTTTTTTTTAGCAAATGTTCGCTGTATCGTGGCCTTTTTTGAGCTACCTCCCTGTGTCAAAAGTATCACGGTTTGCCTTTGCAAACAGCTATAACCGGCGTTGCTTTGAAATAGCTTTTTTGGGCGGGGTATATTCCATTAGCGTCAAAAACCCCTTTGTTTTGACTGTTTTATTGCTAAAAATCTTGAAATTGAATTAAGATATGTCCTCAAACATTCGGCTTATGATACACGAATTCGAACGCACTATTGGTACTTCGATAACTCAAATTAAAGGCACCTAATTAGCAATAGCAGCAGCTGGCATTAGATACCAGGAATTAAACATAACGATAAAATTCAAGGGTATTGAACCAACAGCAGCAACTACTCCAGCTATAGTGGAATCTTTTATCAGAGCAATAGCCTCTTTCCAACTTGCTGGCAAGAAACTGCCTCCTTTGAGGGTATCGAGAAATTTTTTGATGACTGCGGAGTCAAATGTTTCTCCAAATAGGGCAGTTAAAGAATTCAAAATGCAAGATACTATCATAAAAAAAACTGTGTGGTTGTGTTATATGAAGCACTAAAAGTAAAAATGGCCAAGCATATGTGTCTAACACAAAAGCAAGAGCTCCTGCACCTCCCAAGCTCGCTTAAAATTGAATGAATCCAAAGAAAATTTTTATGATCTCACAGTATCACCAAAACGGCATAGCCTAGACCAGGGGCTTGGGAGCTTGTAAGGAGGGAGATTTGCGAAAGCAAATCTCTGTACCTTCGATTTGTCTTAAAGCAAGTTATCGACACTGGATAGGAAGGGACAAATTGTGTTTGAAATAATAAAGTTATTTCAAACACGATTGGTCCCGCACCGAATGAATATTGACCCGAGAGCAAAAATGGCAGTAATCTTTGTTCTTAAGGACCTAAAAAGCGCTCTGAAATCGATCAGTTCTGCTAAATGGAAAAGAAAGAAGAGGAAAGCAAGGCTATGCCGAAGCGAGTGGTGCTAATTTCTGGAAACCGAGACGGGCTCGATGTTGCTAAAGGATGCAAACCTGCAAGGGGCTGAGGGGATGGCTAGCGCCCAGTGAAATGCTCAGGTGGACAAGATCAAGGAACTGACCTAATCGTTGGAGAAGGAGACGTAGTGGATTCAAGTAAACTGGTTAGTTCTCATTTCAGTGTTACTGAAGGAAAGCTGTTGGCGGATAGTGTTCGAGGCACGGAAGGGTTCGTCAACCTGGATGTGCTGTCGGACCGTGTACCAAAGTTTGGAAGGGATGGTTATTGTGACAACGAGACCGACGTGAAGATGGGTAGTGTGACCGATGGAAAGGTGACTGTGAATGGTACCGACGAGAAAAGTGGATTCGGGACCAACGTTAAATTAGGTGTAGGCAGCCGTGGGGCGTTTGCGTTTCAGGATGATGTGCCGAACAGTCAGCGCTCTCTGTATTCGGTGGCCAAGGTGGGCTCGCAGCAAGCGGAGTACTCAATAGTCAAGCCGAAGCTTCAATGGGTCGCCGACAGTTGCTCTTCCCGAGGGGTGGTCAGCTCAGATCCTCTCTCCATCAACCGTGACTCGACTCCTCCTTTGGATGGCCCGGCAGCACGCTCGCAACTAAACTGCGCGACGGATGCTAGAACAAAGTCGTGACCACTGCACCGACGACCAAGGGAATGGAAGTGACTGAAGACCCGACGGAATCTCTACAGCAGCTCTACCGAAGAAGTCAAGTAGATATGACCCGTCTAAAGCAAAGCTGGTTTGAAGCGACTGTCTACATGGACGAAGCTGATCACTGCCTGCGTCGCGGACTCAAAGAAGTGAAAGGGGCCAAGAAGCAGCTGAATCGTCTAAAGTCTATTGTAGAATCTCTTGTGCCTGTGTTGTCTTCTCGTGAGTCTGTGTGTAGTGGGTTAGGAATAAAGGATAAGGTCACTCCCCCTCGTCCGGTGCTGGTGAATGCGGGTTCGAACGAACTTTTGTTTTTTACTTAATACAAAATGCAATAGAAATGTTTTTTGCCTAGCTCCAGTAACCAAAACGGGGTAAAATACTTTGCTAATCTACTTTGCTACTTTCCGCCATTTAAACGGCATGCCCACGCTAATGAGTCCAATTTCAAATTTTTTATATCCCGGGCATCATTTTTTCTTATAAAAAATTTGTTGCCCATCAGGTTCAACAGTTGCTTTCCCTATTTAAAAAGAATTGTTTTTAATTCTGTTTTACAGTCTAGCCCGAAATTTCAACAGATTCCAGATTATACCACAGTTTTTCGCCGCAATCTTTTAAATGTACTGCTTCTTTGATTTGTCTTATTAGTCTAGGGTTAGGTGATGTTAAATTTACCGGTAAATTTACGTAAATTTACCGGTAATTTGCCGTCTATGTCAACGAGAATTTCCCAATTCGAATTAGCGATGGATAGCTTTTTACTCCGAAAGTGCACTAATTGTTATTTTTCTGATTTGAAACTGTTGGATCGAAAAGTGATTTTCGAATAGTGTTTCTTATTCAAAAATAATAATTTTGTGCATTTTGGAAGTTAAAAGCTGTCCTCCGTCAAATTACGAAATTTTCGTTGTGGTTGACGGAAACGGTCCATTAATTAAGTGTTGCACTATTTCTGAGAAATCAAACGCAGTGATTTGCGGCGTGTTTTGTTATAAATTTTTTCAAACAGTGTGACCATTTGCAGCTGATTGGTTTCCTAATCTTACATAGATAAAGTGATTGAAGGCTTGTTTGTATAGTTTTTACTTATTATTAGCAAACGTATTTTCTTAAATTCTACCATTTTTCTATATACATTTTTTTGGAAAGCTTGTCACTTAATTTTCAGTGAATGTAAATGCGAAAATTCCTACATTTCTGCATACAGTCAACATTTTTACGAACATTTTTACCGACGGCCGATACCGAGGAAGATTTTGACACTACTGGAACATAAACACCTAACCTCTTCCAATAATTTTTAAGTGTACCTAAAACCACCATGTTTGAATCTATTATTAATAGACTCTCAGCCCAAGGCCTGAGGTCCCAAGTCTAAGCCTAAATAATTGGGGAAAGGGGAGGAAGGCGAGTGTATATTTTAGTAGCGCCGAGATTTTATTGTGTCTATTTATTTTTTTTGTAATACGACCTAGTACAATTTATTTCAATTAGATCATGATATTATGTGTCGCCGCTACGATTATTAACAGAATTGAACCAAGCCAAGCCCGAAAACTGAAACTCTATTTACAAGATGAGTGCACAGTTCAGACGATAGTGGTTGAGGCTATAAGAAAGGCCAACCTTGGAGCAAATTTTGTTTGCATTAAAGTTGAGATAAACGACGAAGACATCGGAGAACTTCTAGAAGTGGCTGCACAAGACCAGGTGGAAGACAAAGGCAAATATGTCATCCATGTTCAGCCAGCTGGATTGTTGAAGGACGATAGTTTCTGGACTTATGAAAATGTTAGCGTCATTAAACCTTATATTAAGATTTTTAAAACACACGTTTGCAAGTATTTTTAAAGATTCAAATATTTGATAGCTCTTGATACTTTTTTAACTAAGAGACGGCCATAATTTTTTTTCAAGAGTGGGAGCTAAAGCCCTTTCTGAGGTCATTTTACCTACACCATTTCTGGTTAGGAAGGCTGGAGCTCAGTTAGCTCTAACCTGGCTACGTCTATGATCAAACTGTCTTTTGCTCTTTTACTTAAGGTGTCAAAAATTTTCAATGATTTTTATAAGGCTTTCGACAAGGTAAATGCTTTATTATCATAAAAAGATGGCTCAACGGGTTTTACGGGTTTTAACGGTAAGAGTGCAAAATATAAATACTTCCGACTTCTAGAATTGGAATCACTAATAAGAGTCAATTAAAAAATTGAAAATCGGAGTACAGTCGACTCTCGATATACCGTCACCCCGATATAACGTCACCATATTTGTGAAAAATTCGATAATACGTCACTTTTAAAATTTTAGTCAAAAATTGCGTATCAAAACTGCACTCAGATACGGATGTGACCTGTGCTGAAAATGTATATTCTTCACGAGATTCTCAAATTAATGTCTCCATTTGGATAATTTACCTTAAAATGTTCGCTAAGATCATTATATTTGTTATTAACTTATTAAATATACTTTTCAAGACTAATATAACGATAGACAAAAATGACAGAAAAAAAATTAACGTTGAAATTGCCCTATTTTAATAGTAAAAGTGTACCTTCGATATAACGTCACTTTTGCCGGTCCTGAGTGGTGACGTTATATCGAGAGTCGACTGTACTACGGCGTCGAATTTATATGGGAATTGAATTTTAAGGCTCAGATTTCAGGCTATAAAACGGTATTTTCCGGGCCTAGGTTTTGAAAAAATGTTGGCTTACGAGTTGGCTTTTTGGTGAAAAGCGTGGTTTGGTGATTGCGTTTTTAAAAAAGGTGTTTTTCACCAAAAAATCACCCCGTAGGGCAACATTTTTTATACCTCGGCCCTAAAAATACCATCTTGTAGCCTGAAATCTTAGCTATCAGATGGTGAAAACTTTTTCAAAAAGGTCTGAAAAAAGTCAGAGAAAATGAATTGAATATCGCGAAATGAAATATCGCGATATGAAATGTGACCCTATTGTACAGAGTTTAATTATGTGCCCGGAAAAAAGTTTATAATAATATACACCTTATTTTTTTTATCAGAGGTCCATGTGCATTTATTTTCAAGCCCTGGAAATCTTAAAATCGTCAATCGAAAATGGTCTATTTTCTGACATTTTAGTCAAAATATAAGAGGGCATTTTATTGCAAAATATACGTAAAATCACAAAGTAAAAGCCAAAGTTTTTATGAAAAAAAAAGATTTCGACTAAATTTCATATTTTTTGTTGAAGCCTGTCTAAACCTGTCGAGCATATTTAACTCATTTTTTGTAAGACCAAACCACTTACAAAGTGAGATCTATCAAATAAATTGAGATTCTTTACAAATCTTCAAGAAAAAACTTGCACATGGTCAATGCACCTTTTCAAAGTAGAAATAGTTTTGTACCAACCTCATAGGTAATCTTAATACAATCTAGATAAAATCAAAATTTTTGGTGGAAAAAGGATTTAAACTTTTTTCTTTGTTCAAACCTGTTCTACCGTATTTATTCTAGTTTAAGCCCCTGGGTTAAATTTTTCAACCCGCCTCTTTAAGGCTCAAATTAGAGGGGGGGGGCGCTTAACTTATTTAACCTTTATTTTTGTATGAACAGCATTTTTGAAAAAAACACAATGGTTTCTGTGAGCCAAAACTTTTTCATAAATAAATGCCTCCACGATATGTCATTTGAAAGCTAGCGATCTGCGCTTTCTTTTGCACATAAATATAATAAATATATAGAAACAGTGGCATGTTTTAACTATTTGAAGTGGCATAGGCAAAAATCGAGACATTGATGGTTCGCAAAGGCCGCTGACTATCGTGGAGTTACTTTTTTCAATTTTTTTTCACCATCGTGCTCAGCGTGAATTTCTGCAAAAGGACATACATCAGGACGTACAGCCGTTCCCGTGTTAAACCCCATTTATCACAACAAAAGTTAACAAACAAAGACCTTTCATTCCGGGACTGAAAATACAATGACTGAAATAAAAACAGTTTCAGAAACACAAATCAAAAATTTATCGTTGCGAGAAACACCATAATTTTAGACTTTTAATTTTTGTCACTGTTTTGGCTATATATTATTGTTGGCCCGGAATTTTTTTGAGTAAAAACCGTGATTCCCGAATATTTTTGTAATTTTCGAAGTTTTTTAAAATTAGAGGGGGGGCTTGAATAAGAGTAAATACGGTATCTCTTCGAGCATATTCGGCGCATTACTTGTAATGCCGAAACACGGTCAAAAAACAAATATCTATCGAAAAAAGTTTACAACTATTACAAATCTTTAAAAAAAAACTTGCAGATGGTTTATGATTTAAAAAAGAAATAGTTTTGTGTCAACCTGATAGATACCGTATTCTCTGTAATAGACCGGCGCCCCTCTCGTTCAAAATAGTGTTCTTGGCAGTGTGTTTTTGACCTACTTTTTAAAGACTTCTCTCAGGCAAGTTATCACTCATTTTGTAGCCAGTGAGATGCGCTAAATTTTGAGCCGTAACTTTCCTAAAAGCAGCTACCAAAAAGTATGTCAAAAACCCAACGCCAAAAGCATGATTTCGAATAAGGGGGGGGGTGCCGCTCTATTAGAGAGAATACGGTAATCTTAATATAATTTAGGAATCAGTTTTAGGTGCGGAAGAAAAAGAAAACTGGACATGATGAGTGTGCGAAGTGAGCAAGTGGACGAAAACGTTTTGCAATGTGTTGATCATATGAAGCTGACATGTATTTCGGAACCTGGACTATTTAATACTCCATTGGTACAGACTCGCAAGTGAGTAGAACGAACTATATTCCTAATGAAACTAAAAAATCTTTCAAATCTC
Organism: Ditylenchus dipsaci; assembly: GCA_004194705.1. NCBI lineage: Eukaryota > Metazoa > Nematoda > Chromadorea > Rhabditida > Anguinidae > Ditylenchus > Ditylenchus dipsaci. Next base: position 210,305 of record SADC01000856.1, on the reverse strand, counting down.
TCATTTAAATTTCAAAAATTGCAAGCTTGAACATTTAGAAGCAGCGTTTGGAACTCAGAACTTAAAAATACAATGCATTTTTGTGAAACGAAAAAACATTGAGTCATTTTTCGCCAAAAATTGCTATTAATGCTTATTTATTTTAAGCACCAAAAATAAATATTTTGAAGCAAAGTCTCAAAAAAATACTTAAGATTTGAGGACCCTAATAAAGGACATGTCTTTGAATAAATCACTTTTCAACCCTACTAGCAAATACCCCCAACGATTTTCACTTTCTTCACTTAAGTAAGAAGTACCCAAATTTACAGGGTGCGTAAAAAGTTCTGACAACTTTTTTCAACTCAAAATTTTTAACCATATTTCGTTTTATGAGTGAAAACGGTTTCATTAGTTTTTTTCTACGTTAAATTCCATACAAGATAGTTGTTTTACTTTTTTGTTTTTCCAGAAATCATGGCCCCAACGATCAACGAATTGAAGTAGTGCAAATGCGTCAAAGAGGGAGACTATCACGGAAATTGCAAGGGAACTTCATTTGGACAAGAGCAATGTGCATCGAACTCTGAAGCGCTTCAATGAGCTGGGGACTTACGAAGATCATGAAAAAAGCGGAAGACCAAGAATTTTGATTGCACATTGCTCTTGATGCACATTGCTCTTGTACAAATGAAGTTCCCTTGCAATTTCCGTGATAGTCTTCCCTCCTTAACACCTTTGCACTACTTCAATTCGCTAATCCTTGGTGCCATGATTTCTGGAAAAACAAAAAGTAAAACAACTATCTTGTATGGAATTTAACGTAGAAAAAAACTAATGAAACCGTTTTCACTCATAAAACGAAATATGGTTAAAAATTTTGAGTTGAAAAAAGTTGTCAGAACTTTTTACGCACCCTGTATGTTCCAGACCGATGAAAAAATGCGTAACACAGTTATTAGTCACAACTTCGTACGCTGGCCTACCCCCAAGCCTAAGGGCTAAGCCTAAACTTGTTGTTAGCAAGGGTAGTTACAGCAATTTTAAAAGGGAAAACCGTTGGAGGGGGTATTTGCTAGTAGCGCCCACTTTTCCAACCTTGCTTTGAGCAGAAGTAGCTATAGGGTTTGCCATTGAAAATTTGGAACAGGAACAGAAAAAAGCTTTTTATTTATAAAATTTTAATTTATAGCATAACTACAAAAAAAAATAATCCAAATCATCATGCAAACAACATGAAATCATGCTTATCCGCGACATCCTCCTACACAACCTTCACAAACAAGCTAGTGTGTCTCAAACAACCATGGATACAGAAAACATGGAAGGCATTGAAGGAACAAGAGATAGCACTAGTTCAATTACCGTACAGGTAACTAAGCAAATTATTACGAATCTGCCTCAGAACTTTATCAAGATACCAACCTTTCAATGAAGGTAGAGTACCGATTATCTCTACTGAATAATTTACAAGCTACAGTCGAGCCTCGTTTAACCGACACTTCGATTATCCGACACCCTCGATCAGCGACATTCATCGGCGGGTCCCTTTCAATGAAGCTACCCTCGATAAACCGACGCCTTGTATGTTTTCAATGTTTTTTTGAACTCCCGCCAAATTTTATCAATTTTTTCTTCTTTTTTCTATGCTGAGAACGCGAATTGAAAAAAAGCAAAAAAAGTAACAGATTTCTTTTCGATTGTTGATGAAAATATTATTTGTTTGGAATAAATTTCATTATCTCTTGCATGTCCATAAGAAACTCGATAAACCAACACCCTTGAAAAAAAGCTTATCCGGCACGCTCAATTAACCACACCCTCGATTAACCGACACTTAATGCCGGTCCCGAAGGGTGTCGGTTAATCGCGACACGACTGTACATGTAAATTTGAGATGTAAATCATAGGCCTTCGAGTTATCCTACAACTGCAAAGGAAACTAACTATTGGGTTTGCAACAAATTCTTTGTTCCACCAGGATATGTCCAAACCACGTGGATAGCCCTCAATCTGCAGGATGGCGCTCGAACGACTTAAATACCACCAACCACAAGGATGGGGGCCCGAACCACCAGATGTGGCCAAAACCACCGGGATGGTGCTCGAACTACCAGGATAGGTCCTACACTACGTGGATAGCCTTAATCAGCAGGATGGGCCTGGACCCCAGACCACCAGGATAGTGACCAGGACCAGGCCAAGATCGAGCTTGAACCACGCGAAACAACCAGAATGGGACTTAACTACCTGGACATCCCCCAAACCACCAGTAAAGTATCGGGGAGAAGAGTGAACGAAAACTTTGAAGGCAGGAAAAGAGTACCCACGAAAAGGTAGCCAGAGAGACGGAGGTACACAAAAGGGGTATCAGGGAGTGTGAGATGAATGATATTTTTTAAAATTTAAAATAGGATAGAGGCGCCGATAGCCGCCTGTTGTTCCAGTGTTTGGATATTTGCCCCTCATCCTCCTTATTCTCCTGTTTTGGCTCCGTCCGACTATCACTTGTTTCGCTCCCTGAAGAACTGGCTAAGAGGCAAGCACTACGACATTCTCTTTGATCTCATCACAGATTTGGATAATTTTTTTGCGTCAAGAGAGGACGGTTTTTACGCCCGTGGTTTTGATCAATTGCCTGAAAGATGGCAAATGGTTATCGATGCAGAAGGAGACTACTTTGATCATGACTAAGTGAAGTTTTTTGATTTGAATAAACATTTGCTTTCGATGTCTCTGAATTACAGAAAATAGACAAGAGAAAAGGCTTTCTCTAACCGTCTGACATGCACTCAAACCCACCAATTTTCGCTCGACCGAATCATACAAGAAATCGATTTTCGAAACCCATCCAGAAGTGTTAGGGCACAAAGGGGTGGATGCAGGACTTATGCATCAACGCAATATAACTTTAAAGTTAAACTTCAACTTTATAATTGATGCATATAATGAAAAATTAGCCTTAGAATTATCTTTAACTCTAACTTTAACCATACGTATCAATTTTGAACAATAACTAACTTTGAACTTTATAATGGTGCATTCTGGACTTGAATTCAGGCCAACATCAGAGAAAAGGAGGACGCCCAGCTTCAAAAGTCCTCAGCTATGAATATTTCTCGTATTCTTGCCCTGGAAATACTCTGAAAAAACGCTGGAAATGGTCAGTGATATCAGGGTTGAGCTAAAAAGTTGGAACGATCTGCTTTTGGTTAAAAAATTAATTTTTGTTAAAGATGAGCAAAAGAAGAATACTGATATGCAAAACAAGATTACTCGACTTGAAATCGCTTCGGAGAAACAGAACGTTAGAAGCATTTTTTCGTACATTTTTGTGTAAAATTCAAATTCAGGTCGATAATGAAAAGAAGGAGATGGTGATCGCCCAGTTTCAGGGATCCTTGGCTGAGAATTTTTCGCGTTTTGTTACTCAAAAAGATGCTCTAAAGAGAGTGGAGGAAATGGTGGTTGACCTCAAAGATGAGTTTATAAAGGGTTACTTTTTTGAAGAAAGAAAAAAATTTGATTTGTTTTCTTATAGTTGAGAAGACGAATATCTCCAGGCTTAAAGGATCCGTAAACAGTATTATTCCCGTCTGAGGTCCACAGAAGAGGATATCGAGGGCTTGAAGTTGTTGAAGAAAGACTTTAGTAGTCTTAAGCTTGAAGTCGAAGGTAACAATTAAATTGACAAGCTATAGTAAACATTCAGGTAATTGCTGACCGTATTTACTGTAAATTAAGATCTTGTAAAGTACAAGCCTCATCTGCCTCATCCAGATTATCTGATGAAACATGTCTTCAAATGCTGTATGTTGCTATTACGGTTTGTAGAATGTTGGCATTCAGTCGAAGCTTTAGTTTTTACTCCCGGTCATCTCCATTTCAAGTTCAACCTCAAGGTCATTGCGTCTCCACTTGGTTTTCTCGGCAATAGCCGCTTTTGCGCCAATGCCAACCTTCAAACTGTTTATAACTCAGACTTTGTGGAGGTTGCTAATACATCCTGGTAAGTTAATATTTTCTTTATTTTTTTTCTAAATACAGGGTGGCGCAATTTTTTCGGGTACATTTGTTTTGTTCATAACTTTTTAAATTCGCGGTCATTTTTTTCGCTGACCACTCATTCAAAAGCCCTTTCTTTTCCATTTTGTTTAAAAAAAAGAACGCGCCGATATGATTAAAAATCACCGAGATATGGCTGTTTTTGTGAAGGCGTTGGGTTTCACCATTTTTTCGATTTTAGATGCCTTACTCCAATCAAGAGAAAGCGCGAATCTTCGTGTGGTGGATCGAGACCCAAAGCAGCTATGCAGTGTTCAGGCGACGAGTGCGAAGGGAAATGGGTCGTCATGCCCAAGTGCCAAAGCGAGACAATGTTATTCGATGGAATCAAATGTTCGTGGAGTCCGGAAGTGTTCAGCGAAAAGACAAAAAAGGAACAAAGTTGGTTTTGAACAATTTTTAGTCGACGTGAAATGCAATGTGTTTAAGGTGGGTGCGCACAGATCAGAAGAAGGCCGAGGTACTCTCTTTGTTTACAGCTGATCGTCATTCAAGTCCAAGAAGCGTAGCGATGCTAGATGGGATGCCATCAAGAAGAACAATTCAGCGTATTCTCAAGGTTGGGGTTTTTCTTTTTCCACCAGTTAACAATAAGCTTATTTTCTTTTTGCATTAAGCACTCGTCGCTTGAACACTACATAGCTGCTTTGGCTCTCGATCCACCACACGAAGATTCGCGCTTTCTCTTGATTGGAGTAAGGCATCTAAAAATCGAAAAAATGGTGAAACCCAACGCCTTCACAAAAACAGCCATATCTCGGTGATTTTTAATCATATCGGCGCGTTCTTTTTTTTAAACAAAATGGCAAAGAAAGGGCTTTTGAATGAGTGGTCAGCGAAAAAAAATGACCGCGAATTTAAAAAGTTATGAACAAAACAAATGTACCCGAAACAATTGCGCCACCCTGTATATTTCAGGCGTGTAGATATTTCCAATACAAAGAGGGGGATTATTGCCTTCCTTTTCTTTTTAATAAGGAAAAGAGCAGTGATTATTATGTTGAAGCTGAGTGTTTTTTGGTCAATTTCGAAGAAAGGGTGGAAGACGACAAGTTGTTTTTTTATTGTTATGTTTGTAATAATTTACTTTTCATTTAGAAAACTTTGGAGTACGGTGATTTATGTGGCTACTATAAAATATTGGGATTTTTCGTCACATGGGATGATCTCTTCAACACCGAAAACGGCTATGTGGACGCTGAAGGCAATGTTGAGATGAAGGTCAATTTTTGGTTCAAGAAGCGTAAATAGAGGTAATAATTTCGTTAACAATTAGATTGTAACAGTATATAGTTTTGAGAGCTAACTCTGCAAGAAGTTCGTATTCCATTTCAAAAAGATTCTGTTTTATTTGTTGCACAATGCTTTGTATTACTTTTTTTGTGGAATAAATTTTGACGCTTTCTTTGCTTTTATATTCTAGGAACTGTGCAGGAGTGTGCGACTAGGTGATAAGGGGAAACCGAGAAGAGTATGATCTCTCGAATTAAAAATTCAGGCAAAAGTAATTCAAAACCACTGTATACGGAACAAAACCGTGTCAAGAACAGGGTTTTATAATGAAAAATATGGATATTTGGATAAAAAAAACCCAGTACTGAAGCATGGACTGATGTAATACCCAATTACCTAGAGGAAAGAACGAAGGTACTAGTTGCTACAAGTTTGAAAAAATTATTCAAAGTTAAAAAGGAACTTATAATTTGCAGAGACAACAAACACCTAAAATTTCGAAAAAATGAATTTATCATATTGAAGTATCCAAGAAAATATCGAAATTGTATATTTTTTGTAAAAAATATCGTGGGATAAATGAAGAATCAAGAAAATACGCATACATTTTATTAAGCGAAAACTGAACAAACAATATGTCTTTCTTATAAAATCCGTCAATCACTTTTTTCTTTAAAAATTATGCAAGCGATGGACAGCTCGTTACTACTCATTTGCGCAAAACTCATTTCCGCAATTTTTGAAGTCACAGATTCGAATCCCGTAGTAGCAAAAATTATTTGGTTATTACGGGTTACCGACACACCTTAATTTTTCATGAAAAACAACAGGGGGGACCAAGCTGTTTTTTCATGAAAAAATTAAGGTGGTGCGGATAACCCGTAAGAACCAATTATTTTTTCTTCACTGGAATAACTTTGATAACCCTATACAATCGTGTCCTGAACACGATTTGAAATAGAAACTTCAGTCCTGGAGTGGTTCGTGTCCTGTAAGGCCACATATACAACTAGCGGTTTCTCCTTTCACTCCACTCTGCCTTTCACTCTCAGTGTTGTACCAATAGGAAAAATTTGTCTCTTAGTCTTACTTCACTCTCACTCTCACTTTCAGTGTACCCAATGGCATTTTATACTCGTGAAACCGTTGCATAAACCAGTTTCCAGGAAACGGTTTCAAGGGTTTCTTGGAAACCATTAGTTTCTTAGAAACGGTTTCTTGGACACATGAAACCGTTTCACGCAACACTTGAAACCTTTTCTCGAAACTCTTGAAACCGTTTCCTGGAACCTTTTTTTAACGATTTTGCAACCCGCAGCCCTCAAGTTTAATGTCCCGCTCGTGCATCATTTTCTTGTAAATATTCTTGTGTATATAGGCTTGTTTTTCTGCTGATGGCCTTGTTTTATCGATTGTGAGGAATTCAGCCTGTTGTTAACTGTTGTGCTAATTGCCTGTTTTCTGCTTGTCGCTCGTTGAATTGACCGCATGGTTCACAATTTGTTGCTCACCTTTTACTCATTATAGGTATGGACGCTGTTGCTCTTTCTTTGCTCTCTCTATATGTGATCCTCAGCGTAAAAACAGCTAGCAAAAAGAAAGCGACTTCTAATACATTCGGCCGCCGCATGCATATAGGTTCGCGCTGCAGTACGGCATGGAAATATTCGACGGTACTATCGCTCTGATGACCCAAAGGATTTCGCCCTTTCTGCCGACTTTCGCCTCGACGGTTTGATGAGCTTCTGGAACTGGTGGAGAACGAATTGATGCATCAGCTTACTCATGTCCGACCTCTTCTTCCTCGATATCGGTTGGCGACTTTCTCAGGTATGTCCTTTGTAAGTAATCGTTGTTAGCTTTATGCATATTGCACATGTTTCTTATGGGCATTACAGCATGAATTTGCGATTGGTGTGAAGACAGCCTCAGACATCTGCGAAGAAGTGGCAAATCTATCATCATGTTCTGGATCCATTCACTTGCCTGCTCCAAAAACAGTCAGCCTGCTAATAGCTTCATTCTCTTCATGCTCACATTTTTTGTAGGATCAGTGGTTACGAAACGCTCAGGAGTTCAATGCTCTGTATGGATTCCACATGTGATTGTGTCTCGATGGCAAGCTATCGCAAGAACTCGTCCGGGACAAAAGTGGTGAGCTGTATGGCTCCATTCGCAAGTGCTGCTCGCTCTCTGTGATGCTCAAGTCGTTTCATGGCGGTGGATATCGGTGCTTCCGGCGTCAATCAGGTAGGTGTCTTCTAATTTCAATGTTAGTTGTTGTTGTACAGCTTGGTGAATTTCAGATTCTGGTCTTTACACAAGTTTGCTATTAAGAGGATATCTGGAGAGTGCTGAAGTTGCATTCCTGCTGCTGACCGCTGGAAGGGATAAGCCTTGTACCTACTCGTCGTTGCTGATGTGGATTTGGCCTTTGGACTACATGATCAAGCTGTTCACTGAGACTCGACAAGATCGAAATGCTCTACAACACTGTCCTCTCAGCGTAAGTGCTACTGCCTTTTAGTGCTCGTCATGTGGTAAATGCATTTGCGCCAAGCCGTGCACATTGAATTTTCTCGTCCGATTGATGTGCCACCCAGCAAGCAACTCGTTTATCATGTGGCTCTCCTCTTACATAACTATATGGACCCTCTCGTGAGCAGATGGAAAAATATAATGCAGTTGCGTTCAGAGGGATGTCTCTTCGCGCACTTCGAGAAATGTTACTCAAGCAGAAAATATGCGAGGGAAAAGTTTTAGAGTATGTTGTGCGGAGAGGCAATAAAAAAAATCAATAAAAAAAACGAGGTCATCATGGGAAAATAAGAAGAAGAGTACAAAAATTCAAGTGCAGATTTTTTATTAAGCGAATATTGAAAAAAAAGAATTTTGTTCATAAAAAACCTGATTCGTTTGAAGTTTATTAATCATACAAAAGTTGATAAAGTCTAACATCGGGTAGTCCAAAGTTCGGAATACATTTTAAGATATAATTATCACGGAAAGTCCGTTTGTTGAAAATATTGCGTTTGTTCAGAATTTAAACTGATTATTTCTGCACCGATCAATCTTTTTTTGTATGGAATTTTTGTATTTAAGGTATGGTGTACCTTTTAAATTCCTTAAGAAAATCAACATTAAAATTAATCTTTTCAAAGTTTTCAGGGTTGGGCAATGGAAGAATTCTCAAAGAATTTCAAAGATTTCTCCCGTAGAGTTCTGCAGAATTCTTCAGCAATTTCGCCCGCACCGCAAAAACTACGAAAATCGAGTGACTATGTAAACTTCTGAACTATAAATACTAATTTCCTGCTAATAAGCGCCCGCTTAATAAGCGCCCCCCCCTATTTTTTGCTAAAATTTTGGAAAGGCATTTTGATTGTTTTCAAATATTTTATGGTTTCGAAAAATAAGCGCCCCGGGGACTATGTGAAACTTGTGACTATAAAATATTGTTAGGCATTTGAAATTCGTTAACTATGAAAATGTCAATGGCAATATAAATATGTCGAATAAGTAATATACAGTCGCGGAATCATTATGCCTTTTAAGTGTATTGTGATTTTTAATAAGTGTTTGAAATTACTATTTCACAGCTACAATTCGGTAAGTCAAACTTATTGTTTGAATATACTGGGAAAAGTCACGATGAAAGTTATTAAAAAATCACGTTACACTAAAAAAGCACATTGATTTCTTCAAAGTTATGATTCGGGCACTATTAGTTGTCGGGCTAAAAAACGAGGGCAATTTAAAAAGGCAATTTTGTGGAAAAAGTCTTGGTATTTTTAGTATCTGTTTTAACAGTCTTGTAGATCATGAAATTTTCTCTGAAACTGTTCATTTGATCAATTGACAACGCACATTATTATGAGTAAAATTGCTGAATAACAAAAATATTTCATCAAGCATTATCAATTGTACGCAACTGTATGTTAAAGGACCATAGTTGTTGATGACCGTAAATGCCCAAGTGCACTGCCCCCCCCTCTACTGCTTTTTTCACCAAAATTTGAATTTTAGCCTTCAGATATTAACTTGAATGACTGTTTTTATTGTATTATCCACATGTATGCTATTCAAATGATCTGTATACTACAAGTAGTAATAATACATAATAAGTACAAGTAGTAGTAATACAAGTTCAGTGGTCTCAAATTGTTTATATGTATGTTTGCGAGTAAGGGAATAAAAAATTTGGAAGAAAATCGAAAAAATGAGGTGTGATGTAAACTAAAGAAGTACCATTTGCATTATTCTTTTATGTGTGGTTACTGGTTGTAATCTATTTAGAAAAGATGAAGCCGTTGTTTTCAAATGGTCCAATAAGGATGTTTTGGTGTGGTTGAACCAGCTGAAGATTCGAACCATGAAACTGAAAGATGTAGAAGCTAAAATTCTTTCTGAATATGGGTGGAAAGTCAGCAAACCAACGATGAGTCATCCTCTTCCAAAAGAAGAACAAAAGTGATCATCATGTAAGATTCTTTATTGGGAAATATACCCGTATTTTCATCAAAAAATTTAGTGCAATAAAGACAAAGTTCGACGGAGATATGACAGCAGTTTTGGAGGAGTCAAATCTTTACAGTCTTTGAAAGTTGAAAAAAATCAGAAGAGTCAAATTATTTCATTTGCTTGAGATGCGAAATGTAAGTTGAAATTCTCATAATGGCTTTTGGGTTACATTATCTTTCCTAGCATTCGAAACGATCTCAAAAAATCTGAACCTCAGTTCATGGTCGAGTCTAACAGAACTGGTTGCCACAAGACAGTACAGACAAATGGTGCCACTCATCACAAGAATTGCAACAATTCACTGCGAATGAAGTCATCGCCTTGGATCTGAACAGAAAAAATGCGTGAAGAAGTCAGAACAGAAGTGACATCATTACTTATGGCTACATTTGAGAGGTAACTCAATCTCTAAATTGAATACTTAGTTAGCCAGAATTTCTTAGTACGAAAAAATTGCCCTTGAAATGTCCAAGAAGAAGCAAGAAAATGTCACGCATCCATTTCTATCGCTATGAAGTTCCAAGTTATGAGGAAGTTCGATACCAACTGGGAAGAGCTCGAAGAGCAGGAGTTTTGAACGTGGAGGACCCTTCGAACTACCGAATGCCTACAAAGAGTAAAATGTAGAATGTTTGACACGCACAAGACTTATGAAGGAGGTTTATTTTATTCAATCGAGAGCCACTAGGGCTCTCACAGGTACAATACAAATGCATAGATGCTATTGGATTCTTGACGGCCCATTCTTTGCTGAGAAAGGCTGGCTTCTTGGTTGACTGATGGAATGGCCCCTGGACTGGCGATGGCTGCGACTTCTTGGCTTCTGGAGCATCCACTAGCGCTTCACGGTTAAGGTCCACCGACCCTTCATAGTCTCTGTGTGGTGGCTGTCTTCTACCCAGAGGAATGTGGATCTCATGAGAGAGGATATGACTTCGATCTGAAAAGGATTGAACTCCCTTTGCAGGGAGTTGCGGCACTCGTACCAAATTTCTCCATCATCATTGACTCCAGGGAGTAAAGGTTCTTTTCTAGTTGCAAGCCCTTCCGGGTATTGGATTCACTATGAGACTGTTCAGGTCCTCGACCTTGGATTACTTTAGATGTGCGAGCCATGTCAATGGCTCGCTCGGTTCCCAAATTACCAAAACTCAACTTACGACCAGATCCAGAGAGCGGAGATTGGACTGGCATAGCTGAACCACCAAAGCTGAAGTCAGAAGGAGCGATGGCTTAACGGCGCTGAGGGCAAAGAGCGAATGCTTGATAGCGGAGATTGCGTAAGTGCTGCGTGCAAGTTCGGAACTTCTCACCAGACAGACAATTTGATAGCTGGAAATTGAGGAAGAGTTAATAGTGAGAACGGGTTGTATAAATAATGAACTCGCTGATCAGACGAGTAGATGAGATGAAATTAGTTGTAAGCGTTTGAGGCGCTTGTTGGGTAATGTCGCGCCAATATTTGGCGCTAATTCAAATGAGTTGTTTTGGGTTATTGTTTGAATTAAGTCAGGTCTTAAGTGACTTTTGGTACCAAGTGTGTTTTTGTCCAAACCACCCTTGCCCCTACCTTACAAAAGAAACATTGGCCAAGGAACGGTAAGTATTTTTTACTTTACTTACAAAATATAGCTGTGGTCTAATCACACCTATTTATGTGTAATTAAGAGCTTCTTAGTGATTGATTGACTTGCGTGGCTTTATTCTCTATGACAGAAGTCTTCAAGCAGCAGCAAAGTGTAAGTACTTGGCCGTTGATGCTACATTTGAGGTGTGCCCAAAATCATTCCGTCAGCTTCTGACAATTTACGGCCTGTATATTGAACATTTTTTAAACCATTTTTACTTCGCCATTAGTTTCCTGGGAAGAATGGAGATGAATGGGCTTCTTTGGCATTCGCATTAATGAAAACAAATAATGCTGCGAGCTACGAAATAATTTTCCAGTCAATCAAGCTAGCATGGAAGCGCATGAGCGTCGAGCCAGTCTTTCGTTTGGTGCTAATGGATTTCGATGACGCTGAAGTCAAAGCTGTGATAGGAAAAATTAGACTGGAGGTAATGATGAACAGTTCGCTCTTTTTTACAAATTTTTTATAGAAGATTAAATGCTGCACTTCACTACAGCCAAGCAATTATTCGGAAAATACGGGTCCTCGGACTTTTCCCATTCTACTCTGCTGAAAACAAGTACTTTGATAAGAAAAAACAAGTACTTTGATTTAATCAGCTAGTCAGAATGTGTATTGCCTTGCCATTACTCCCGCCTAGCATTGTTAGTCAAATGCGGTCCGAATCGTTGAAAGCAGAGCTCATAAGTTTAGATGTTGATTGCAGAAAGCAAATCAAGGTTGCTTTTTAGTAATTTTGCGTTTGATAAATTCTTTTTAAGCAATTCGTGATGTATTTCAACTTAGAGTGGATGAGTAAACCTCTGCAAATTGGAACTATTTCCGTGAGCCGATCCGAACAAACAATGCCTGGGAAGGATTCCATTCATTCTTGAACGGTAACTCACGACTTTTTTTGTTTACAAATTCCACTGTACTACAATTAAAGTTTTAGTCGACCTGGTTCCTTGCGTCGTCCTTGCGGGAACGAACTTTTGGGGTGTGACTAATGCGGACTCAACTGTACACTAACTCTCTACATTTCGGGGTTGGCCAGACTTGCGGACAATATTTTGCGAATGCGTGTTTATGGACGTGATTGTTGTGGTCAAAGCTTTGCGGGTGAGGTTTTGCGCCTCAAGTTCTGCGTCCGCAAATCTTGCGGACGCAAGATTTGCGGACGAACATTTGCGGACGAGAACTTGCGGACAATTATTTGCGGACGAGAATTTGCGAACTTCATATAAGCATAGCCTAAGTAACAGGTTCGACTAACTTAGTTTTTAATGCTGTCATCCTTCACTCCGGCTTGAGATACCTTTTTTTCTGCTCTTTTTCTAAGTAACTATCCGCAAAGGTTGGTCCGCAAATGTTTGTCCGCAAATGTTGCATCTGCGAAGTCTCGTCCGCAAATCTTTGTCCTCAAATTTTCGTCCGCGAATGTTGCATCCGCAAAATTTGGTCCGCAAGTGTTGCGTCCGCAAAATGTTGTCCGCAAGTCTGGCCAACCCACATTTCGGAAATCATTCAACGAAATTAGATATCTTGTTGGAAAGCTGAGATACTGCGTGACAAAAAAGCTAAAAAAATGCAGCCACTTTTACTCTTTTTATTTAAAAAAGAGTTATTTTCAAAAGTAGATGTGTCAAAGTACATTGAGTGTAGGGCTAAAAATTAGTTAGTTGATGCATGGTACAAGGGCTAGTTCAGCCTTCGTTGCAAACCAAGTGTATGCTAGGAAAATCTTTGGGTCTACTATGAGGCAGACCTATTTTGCCCTCTCAAACATACAAAGATGCAGAGATGTGAGCTGGCATAAAAACAGTTGAGAGGACCTATACCTCACTCTAAAGATTCTAACGACATTCTTATTTATTTTTAAATGCTCCTAGAACTTGTTTATGCTGTTACACATTTTTTATTATTTTTAAAAATAATTTTAATATTTTGTATATAATAAGTGTAAAAACATGTTTCAAATAGATGTTTTAAATTTGTTATAAAATTTAGAATGAATTACACTGTATGGCAATGCGCACTGTATAAAACGGTTTTTTCTGACAAAAAATGACCAAATTGCAAAACCGTAGTTAAAAAACCAGAATTTTACAGATTTAAAAAGCACAATGTAAAATTACATTATGTCTGATAAATGATTTGTATTTATTTGGACCTAAAGTTTATGGAAATGTTGACGTTTCATTTCAAAATCTTTTTTGACGCTCAAAACCAAAGCTCCGGATAAATTGAACTTTTCGACGAAAAAGGACCAAAATGTGCTTTATTTCATTTTGCATAAGCAGTTTTTTAAGTAAGCTTTTGCATAACTATACGGAATTCAAAAAAATCGTAATACAGTCGAATCTCTCTACAACGGCACCTCTGGATGATGGCACCTGTCTATAACGACACCCAGAGCTTCATTTGGTTGGTCGATAACTATAACGGCTCTATAACGCACCTCTCTATAACGACAAACTCGCATAATGGCACCTTGGACATCTCGTCCAAAATAAAAGGTCTTGTTTATAACGGCACATGTCTTTTTCGCATATTGTTCAGAAACAACTATTTTAGAAAGGCCACCTAGAGCCCTCAGAAAATCGGAAATTGAGTGTTGGGCTCAAATCAAAGCTTACGATTTGTTGAGTTAAATAGCACTAAATTCAGTCACTTTTGTGCACACTAGTTCCACCGAGCTGTGTTCCTCCGAAGTTTGGTACTCAGAAAAACCTGTACTTTCTTAAAACATTTATAAACTTAGTGAAAATATGATAATGTACACTCGTTCAAAACTTTTATTCGATGCAACAAGAGTAACTCTTCTAATGAGTACAAAACAATTATAGTCTGTAATAAATTTTGGCTAAACAGTATGTTTTTTTCAAAAAATCAGAATTTTTGAACACTAATTTTTGGCGTAAAAACCGCTATAAAATCAGAAATCAGCGTGCACCCTTCTGGGAGGCCACAGCTCGGCCAATTAGGGAGAAAAATTAGTTGAATTTGTGTTATCGTACTCAGCACATCGTAGGCTTTCATTTGAGCCAAACACTTAATTTCCAATTTTGTGAGGGGTCCGACCAAACTACAAATAGTCAAGAATTGCACTAGCTGTTAGCAGTGTGTCGTTGTAAAAATGTTTCTTTAATCATCTTTTATTATTGAATGGCTCATAGGGGTTTTGATCTTTCTATCAATGTGGGTGTGTTTGCCTAGAAGTCCCTATTGGTTTGTTTTTTTATTGATTTTTTAGGTTTTAGCAAGGCTAGGCAGCATATGTTAAGGCTGATTGCAACATACCTGACTCAAGTTCAAGCATAACTAACCTTGTTGGACTATTGTCTTATCCCTGTATATACAAAAAAATAGTGCGGGCCCATGCGAAACCTCCTTATACCTTATACCATAAGGGGTAAAGCCAGGGTTCCATCCGCAATAGGGGTGTTTTTTGGACGGATATCAATAAGCAACCCGATTCTTTTTTGTTTTTTTCTGAGCTGAGATAGGGCTATTTAAGTAGATAAACCAAAAATTTCTCACCCCTTATGTACTTTTATGAATATGTAAGCTCAGAAACATTATTTTAATACGATCTCAACGGATTCGGATTCAGGGCAAGATTTCAGTGTCTGGAAAGTTTTGGACTAACAACGAATAACTCAAACCTCCCTATAACAACCCTCTATATTGCGTCCACCTCTATATCTCTGATCTTTATGTAATATCCTCTTCTTCACTAAGTTGACTGTCTCGTATCTTGAATACGTTATGTAGAGAGTCTTACTTACTTATGCAAGTCAAGAAATTGCACTAGCTGTTAGCAGTCCACTATTCTTTTCATTTTCATACCCTTCATTATACGCAAGCAAATCTAGACACTATTGATTTTATGGCTGTAGGTATTGGTTGGCTATGGGCAGCCAACATCTGAATAGGTGTTGTGCTTATGAATGCTAGCTTTTAAGTTTTTTAATATTAAAGATCTGGCAACCCATAAAAGTTGCCCATGAAAAATCGGCTCAAATAATGTTTTGTCTCTTTCCATATTGAGAAACAGCACATTTTATCTGTTCTGACAAGTAACTAGCTTATTCCTATGCTTTGTTAATTTTGTAAGTATAAAGCTAGCTATCGTGTTTTCTCTAATATATATATCCTTTTGTACCCAGTGCCCTTTTCGGGTTCTCAAATTTCTCTCAGATTTTTTGATGGTACAGGATCTCACAAATGAAAGTCGGGTTAATGAAGTTGGACTGTACAGTCGAACTTCTATGTTGCACCCCTCATATAACGCTTCCACCTTCTTCGTTGTGGTTTGGTTGGCCGAATAAGAAATTACCTATAAAACCTCTATGTTGCGTCTACCTCTATTTTGCATCCGGAAAGGGCTGGTCTCTTGTGGAATGCAACAAGAGGTTTGACTATAGTCTTCAAAAAAAGATCCTATTTAATATAAACTCCATTTAACATACGGTTTTCGTCGTCCCCTGAATTATGTTAAATAGTGCGTGGAATTATCATCTTTATTGTAGAAACATGTTTCAATTTTTTAGAAAATACCAACTGCCTATATTATAATTGAAGAAGAACTACCTTTACAAATTTTTTAAGATAATTATGATACTGAAAATATAAGTTTCTTCGTGAAAATAGAATATTTTTTCTAACTATTTAGCCCTTCAGCTACTGTTACAGGTTAGTAAAAATAATAAAAATGATTTATTCAAATAATTTTCTACTCAAAAAATGTAACTAGTCAAAAAGAAATGTTAACATTTAGACAAAAAATTCGTAATTAGAATTTTAAGCAGACAACCCAAGGATGAGCATTCAGGTCAAAATAGACCTATTTTAACCTTTTTAAGGTCTAAAATTGCACATATTGAATTATCCAGCTTACTTTGTTAATATTGTTTGAGAGTATGAAATCAAGTTGTGCTTAAGTCTCTAAGAACATCTACTCTCCAAGAAAATAGTTACAGAATTGACTAGATTCCTTTAATTAATGTGTTTTTCATAGACCTACAGTAGACCTAAAAATACCGTTATTTCCTCTAATATAACCACCGGTGGGTTTATTTTTCAAACCCCTTCTGAGGGGTGGGTTTATTAGAGTCATTTTGAGATTTTGTGCTTCAACAAAATCCAAAAAGCGGAATCGGTAGAGCTCGTGGGAACTAAGAAAACGCAAAAAACAGCTTTGCAGAATATTTACTCTGTTCGAGATACAGACACTGGAAGTTGAGGGGGTGGGTTTATAGAGAGGGGTGGTTATATTAGAGGAAATACGGTAGGTCTATTTAGACCAAAATGCTCACCCTGGACAAGCCTTGTAATAAAAAATTAATTTGTGGTTTTCATTGTAAAATGTAAAGCAAGCAGTCATTATACTAAAAAAAGCAAGTCATGATACTACAGGGTGTCGCAAAATTACGCGTGCACTTTTTTAAAAGTTGTTTGAAATTTCTTTGAATTTTTTTTTATCAAATATTGTTTATTTCTTACATTTTTTTGTGGTTCTTCAAAAAGCGGTTGCTAATAACCAACTTATTTGTCTGTTTTTCAGAATGAATTCTGATTTCCGCCCCGCTTTCGTTCGATTGAGACAGCAGGGAAAGAATATCGGAGAAATGCAAAGTTTTTCGGAGTCAGTCGTAACACAGTCGCAATGCAGTCAGACGCTTTGAGGAAGGCAGCAACAAACAGGATTGGGCAAGGTCGGCCGAGAAGTGCAAGGGATGAGGAGAATGTTGCCGCCGCAGCGATCGCTATCACCGCAGAGCCGTCAACGAAGTTCAATTCCACTCGTAAATTGGGCAAGAAAATGGCTATCTCTCGTGAGTCTTTTCGTGTTTTCTTTATTCAGATGCAATCCTTAATTTTCAGGCGACTCTGCGCATCGTATTTTGGTGGAAGATCTTGGTTTAAAGCCTTACAAGATGCTGTCGCGACAAGAACTCGGCCTGGCGCACATAATCAAGCGGCTTCAGCGCTGCAGAGGAATGAGAAGAAGGTGAGGTTTATCGGATTTTCGAGGATTTTTGAGGAATTATGAGAATTTTATGGATTTCAGGTTTGCCAATGGCCGTCACAGGAATGTAGTTTTCACCGATGAAAAGATCTTCACCATTGAGCAGGCTCACAACAAGCAGAATGACCGAGTTTGGATGAAAGAACTGCCGGCAATCGAAGAGCGACTTGTGACGCACGAGCAGCATCCTCAACAAGTTAGTCTCTTGGTCTTTGAACTCAAAACCATGGTCCTTTAACTCTCTCATTAGGTAATGGTATTTGCAGCGATTTGCTTCAACGGAAAAATGCCTCTCGTCTTCGCTGATCCCGACTTCAGTTACAATCAGGCGTATTATCGTCAGAAGGATCCTCCGGCACGCAGGTCAAGCCTTGGGCAGAAGAGTTCTTCGTGAGGAACAGTGGACTTTCAACAGGTTGTCTTGCCTCGTGCTTGGTTTTTATGAAGTTTGCTTGGTTCAGGACGGTGCTCCGATGCATACGGCAACTCTCACACAGGACTGGCTCAGAAGAAATTTTCCGAACTTTATCGACAAAAATGAATGGCCACCTCGGTCCCCTGATCTCAATCCGTTGGACTTTTCAATTTGGTCAATCCTTGAAGACAGAGTGTGCATCAAGCTCATAGCAATCTGGATCTCTAAAGCGTGCTTTGCTGGTGGAGTGGGACAAAATTGAGATAGACACCGTCAACAAGATCGTGGACGCTTTTCGAGAAGAATTGAAGCCTGCATCACTGCAGAAGGAAAACATTTGAGTGATTTTGTGTTGAAAATGCTGTAATTTCATGTCAATAAATTTTGTTGTGTGTTAATCTGCAATTATATTGTGTTTATGCTCCTAAACCCTATAAATGTGGAGATTTCCGCGGGTATGGTTCCCGAAAGACGGAAATCGACCGGGCAAGGAGCTACCTCGCAAAAATTTTCAAAAATGCACGCGTAATTTTGCGACACCCTGTATACTACGCACGTCCAAATATTTCTTTATATTTTTTGTGATTGAGCGAAAAACACCTACTCATACCGATCAGCTTTTGCTCCGTCAATAACTGTTTGCTAATATATGTAGAATTTCTCGTATAATATACGAGAAATTCTACAGTTAATAGTGAGACAAGCTGACATAGGATAAGTGGGTGTTTTGAGTCATAAAAATATTAGGGGACCAAACATGCTAGTAACATTTTTTTGGCCAAAAGTCGGACAAAAAAAATAATGATGATAATTTCTTTGGTTTAACCTTAATGAACCCTTGAACTTTTTTATTGCTTTAGCTTGCAAAGCGACAGGCGAGTTTTGGTATGAAGAAGGTAGTCTTTTCTATTTTTCTAATGGTTTTCTAACGCCAACACTTTAGATAATGATTTCGCACTTACAGAAATTCAAGAAGCAAAAAAAAATTGCGAAAAATTTTGCTTTTAGGATGCTTGTTTCATACGCTTCTACTTTAGGCAAGTTCTTATGTAATCCAGTTTATAAATCTGTTATTTTTAAACCTGTTTATAAACCACTGCCTCTTTAAATCACTTCTTCTTTTAACCGCGAGAGCAAGTACTGTTCAAAAAATGAACCTGTTCGTTTACTGGGAACAGCCAATTCCTGATAGCGTTTTTTATCTTGGAGTTTCCACAATAGAAGTATCTTTTAAAGTACTTTTTGTGTCTGAAACTTGTGAGACGCCTGAGAAAAAAACTACACAAAAATAGATAGCCTGGATAAACAGCCACTTTTACTATGATATGCACTAATTTTCTCTTCAAACGACATCGATTCAAAGTGCCAGCCTGAGGGCGGTCTTTTGAGTTGGCTCGATATACCGCCACCTCGATATAACGCTGCCCAACAATAGACCTATTTGGTCGGCTTTGACTTAATTGAGTCGAAGTCAACCCTCGGTAGAGCGCCAATCTCCCTATAACTAGGGCTAGTTGGTCACCGGTGATTTAAAAATGCCGGATAGTTACCGGTTAGTCACCGAAAAACCGGTGTTTTGCGTTTTTTGCTTTTATAGTAAAAATTTATTCAATATCCTAGCATAATCAATCAATATCATTCACGAACAGATCTTATTTATCACTGATCTTTATCACCCAACCCAAAATATCGCCACCTGAAGGTCAGCCTTCAGAGGTGGAGTTACATTGAGGGTCGACTGCATTAATACATACTTTAAAAACAATTTTCAGACAATTTTGACACAGAACAATTTCAACCAGAGAGGATAACACTACACAAAGAAAGGATAATTAAAACATTTAAAGGGCCTGATGGTGAACGCAAGGATTTATATCAAAGAATCTTCGAAAAAAGCAGTAATTTAAATAAAGCGTTAGACTCGTTTAAAAAGCTCATACAACACTTATGCATCCCCGAGATCGCTGATCTTTACGTTGAAGAACATTATGGTTTGATTAAAAGCAAACTTTTTAAAAACTTTCAACAATTTTTCTGCAGGATCCCTAAATGAAGAATTTAAGAAAAAAAGAAAAGCTGAAATTGTAGACTTGGAAAAACAGTTAATTCAGAATCAAGATTTGGTAAAAATGTGTGAGAATTACCGTAAGTTACATAGAATCGGCTTGCTATAGCAGGGCTGCCATCTGTCATTCTAAAATAGATCTGCCCCTTTTTCGAAAGCCCTAATCTTTTTTGTGTTTTAAAATTTTTTGACGAAATCGTATTTCCCGCTTTGAAACGGAAACTAGCCTTGTATAAAATGAACTTTTTTTCAAAAACGGTCGAAATACTTTTCTACCTATTTTTTTTTGAAATGGCAGCTCGGCTATATATAGTATTTGGACTGAATTTGTCTGGTTTGTCCGTCAGTTGATTTATTATTTGTTTACTATTTAGCTAAAACAAAAGAAGAAGCAATACATGTCTTGAACAAGTACAGGACAATAAAAAATAAAATTTTGGAAAAAGTAAGTCGTTAAACTTTTTCGGATAAAGTAGAAAATACGGCTGTTTCTCTAAGATCGTTAGCCCTTATCCTTTGAAGCATTTTTTCTGAGCCATTGGAAAAAAAACTAAAAAAACTAATTTTGTAGAGCTTAAACTAGTCCTAAGATGTTGTTAGGATGCGTTACATTCGATCAAGCTGTTGCCTGGTTAAAGTAATGAAAATTTTATGCGAATTCCGTGAAATGAAACGCAGTTTTTGTATCAAATATTTATTATAATTTTATACAGGGTGGGCGGAAAATTCGGTCAATTTTAGAAATTTTCGACAAGCGCTTTTGCGCACTGGTGAAACTCCAAAAGAATTTTGGTGTGTCGAAGCAGATGCATCCTGCACCCCTATTTTTCGCTTTGGTCCCTGAAGGCGAAATTTTTGGTCAACTTTTTTTGCCAAATTTGCTTTTAAATTGACTTCAAAATCAATTTAAATTAATTAAAAATCAACTTTTGACAAAGTAAAAAGTTGACCAAAAGTTTTGCCTGGGGCCAGCCTCACATGATGTAGCCAATTTTGTATGGACTCAAAGTGTATTTCTTCAAATTTTAAAAAGCTGAGAACACCGCCAGGAATTGCTTTTGATGAAAAAAAACACTTACAGACATGTTCAGCGTGAAATTATGCAATAGAGTGACCTGATCTTACAACCCGTACTCAGAGTGTTAACTTCCCAAGGGCAGTTATTTTTCAAGCCTCAAAACAATCGGAAAATTTTCAGGTCGATTTTGAGATGTTCGGGTACTCGATCAAAATCCTCAATTGCCTATTACAGACTTAGGCTGATTGAAAAATCAAAAAACTAAAAATTGACTTTTTGGCCGCGGTAAAAAAGCCAAAAAGCAGAAAAAGAGTTAGGCGTTAGGTAATTGTGTACAAAAAAGTTATGAGCATTTTGAGTGTCACTGGGTCAAATTGATCTAGTTTCACAAGACTAGAGTCGAAACAATATCTGTTTTACATTTTGTAAATTTTAAGAGTATCAAGAATCAAACAAGGAGTGGTATTATACAGGTAAGTTAATTTAGTTTGTATTTAATGACATTAGGACGGAGAAAAACATGAGATAAAAAAATTCGAAAAAATGCTTTGTCAATCCTAAAAATATGTTTCTTTACCTAATGACGACCCGGGAAGCTCAAAAAGTGGTCAGATCCCACTTTGGGCTTAACCCATATACCGTATTTCCTCTAATAAGCGCGCATGCGCGCTTATTTTTCAAACCCCCGTAAATCTGAAAAATTTTGGGTCAATCTCGAAAATTTGGGTGCTCAATCAAAATCTAAAAAGTGGAATCGGTGAGCTCGTGGGAGTTAAGAAAATGCATTAAACAGCTTTAAAAAAAATTCTCTGAGCTGAGATATAAGCCCTCAAAGTAGGGGGTGCGCGCTTATTAGAGCATGCGCGCTTATTGGAGGAAATACGGTATGTAATTCCTGCCGAAAAAATTTATAACTTTAATTAAAATTGAATAAATGGTCTAGAGTGAAATGTTTCAAATTTTTACTTTTTAGATGATGATTTCTTAGTTACAACAAACCCAGTGGTAAATGAAGCAATTAAAAATAGGCAGAAGATTAACTTTGTTGTACGCTGCTTCTTTAGGCAAGTTATGACTTTGGGATGCCTTAGTCTATTTTTTTGTTCCTCGAAGTTTTCCGAAATTGTACTGTTCCGTTTCTTCGCGTATCTACAGGGTGGCGCAAAAAAATTTAGCCACCTTAAAAAAATTAAAGTACGTAACTCCTTGCCCGGTCGGTTTCCGATTTTTGGGTGGCAAGCCGTCGAAAACCTCCTCAACGATGCCGGCTGTGATAAAGAGAAACACCACAAAGCTCCTAGGTAGCTTAACCACTGCCATCGGTTTTCCTGGGAAATCGATGTGGCAAGGAAGTGGCCGGGGTTTTTTTTGCGCCACCCTGTACAGCTACTGGATAGAAAAAAACGAAATTTACTAAATAGTATAAGAAATGCACTATACAATTTATGTAAAGACAGGTAAATTTTCTGTCCGTATCTAATTAGGAATGAAAATTGTTTAGGTTTAAACACAATTTAATAATGCTTGCTCGAATCCCTTTAGTTTCCCTTCGATGTTTCTTTTTTCAAATTTCAATTGCGAGCTTGGTATCGAAATGGTTCTGAGGCTCTTGCAAACACAAAAAACATCAGCGCAGATTGCACGATTACTTGAGCTAAGTTACAGCCGAATTATAGGTAAAAAGTCTTAAACATGTGTATTACTTTTTTTCAAAACACACCTTTTTCTAAATCAAACTTTTTCTAAGCTACATAGTTTCTAATTATGAAAAAAAGCATTTTTTTCTCGTGCAGATTTGAGCCTCGACAATAAACATCATGTTTCGAGAAATTGACAAAATAAAAAAAGCCGGTACAATTATAATGAATTTTGACGGCATTAAATCTCGAAATTAAGGCAATTACTGGCAACAAATCAATCCTAGAAATGAATTCAATCAATTTATTGAAAGTCTTAGCCTTAGAGCACGTCAAATTTATTTCAATAACTGAGCAAATAAGAAGAAAAAGTGTGCAGACAAAGTATTTCGAACAAATAACCTATGAATATGTTTAATTTTAAACGATTTCCATGAAAGACCAGATACGGACAGTAGATCTAGCCAACCCCTTTATGGAATAAGACAACTACTTTTCATCTGATTGAAATTTTTGTCAACCCTCTTTCCAGCGTCTTTTTGCATCTCGTTTACGTTTTTTGGAGCTGATCCACACGAGGGTTGAAAAAGGGGTGGGACCAAGCACTTTCATAAAAAATTTCAACCTTTTCTAAATACAGTCTGCTACTTTTTCCACGGTGTTTTTACCATGTTTTGAGCATTTTTACAAAAAAAATTTTTTGTAAGCATTGCTCGGAGGACCGAATTTTTATGCGCCTGAAGTGTGACTTTGTTCCTCCAAGGCCATTTTTCAAAAAAAAAAATCTGAAAAAGCTCAAAAAATGGTAAAAATACCGTAAAAAGTATTAGACCATTTTTGAAAAAAGTTGAAAAATATTTGAAAACGCCTGGTTTCCCTATGGATCAGCTTCAAAAGCGTTAATCAGCTGCGAAAAAATTTTATTTTAATTTTTTTTAATATGGTTTCAACGACAGAAAAAGCAGGGGACGGGGAACTTAAAACAACAGGGGAACCAAATCAGTATTTTCAAAAATTCCCCTTAAAGCAACACTGTAGACCAAGGCATATCTTTTGGCACCCTCATCAGTACTAGGATGCAAGATAGCGTATACAAAAGAGTCTCATTTGAAAATTTCAGATAAATTCAATAAGAACAACTTAGTAATAACACCTTTGAATGGATATAAAATAAAGCTGCGCAAAGACTTGCTAAACGCTATATTTAAAAAATTTGAAGAGACACATCAAGGCTTATACCAGTTTGTATACGGAGGTAAACTGATGAATCAACTAGCACTAGACGTGAAAAATTTGGAAGAAGCAATCATAATTTTTTGTCTAGATAAAATTGTGCCATTAGAAATTAAGCAAAAACATGGTAAATGATTTACGAAAGTTAGTTATAAAAACTTTTTTTAAGATAATTTATCTGAGAAAGATGTAGAAGACAAAATTTTGGAAAATCAACGAGTGGCAGCGAAAATAATTGAGACAAGATGTTATAAATCTCGTAGGTTTAATAAATTTTTAGGAATTTTTTGTGTTTCCTAGTATCGAAACAGGTATTCCATACATGTCTATACTTCAACTATTCTTTTTTATTTTTTGTCTGTTAATTTTTTTTCAAATGAGTTAGAGCCAGCTTTTTTTTTTGGATCCTCCAAAAGTCAGTTAAAGTCGATCTCGACATTTTGATGTGATCATTTAAAATGTGAAAAACAGAAGTGGTACAGCTCGTAGAGGTTCAAAAAAAAGGACCCTAGTAGCAAATACCCCCCCCCCCAACAAATTTTTTTCAAAATCAGGTTTTAACCATTTCTAAGTAATTCTTATGCGCTGAAAACGATAAAAAAGGTGTTTTCAGGCATTTTCTGACCTAAAAAGTTGATTTTCGGAAAAAATTTTTTGACCAAAATTCGACTTTTTGCCTTGGGGACCAAGGTATTCTACCTCGTTTTGTCACTGGAGCTAGGCAAAAAGAGTTTCCATATGCATTTTATGATCAAGAGTCTTGCTCGGAATTATGTCTAAGGTAAGTGAGTGCGCGCATCTCTAACTCTCAAGCCCCCTGCGACCCCTTCGGGGCGCAGAGGGATTGGTTGCTTGGGGTTCACAGAAAATGCTAGTTACAGCCGTAGAAGCGGTTTTTTGTAATTTTGTACCACATTTGGAGCACTTCACCTACAAGGGGAATTGGCGCCCGTAATTGTAGATGGTCTTTTTTAGGCATTTCAGGGTCATTTTTTGGGTATTTACTATTTTAGGCTCTAAGCTTAGGCAAGGGTAAGCCAGCGTCAGTGTTGTGACTTGGCTGAAAATTTTCCTCTCCTCTTCCTCATTCCTCATCGCCTCTAAAAATTTTCCTCTCCTCATTCCTCTTCCTCGTCGCGTCTAAAATTTTTTCCTCTCCTCAGTCCTCTTCCTCTGAGGAACACTTTTTCCTTCCTCATTCCTCTGAATTTTCCTCATACGCTTTTCAGAATGAACGAAACTACAACTAACTCTACACCTGGCGATAGAAAGGTCTCAAAAGAGGTTTGTTCGACTACTTCAAGGACGCGACCCCAAGGACCTCTACTTCGACGCAATCGACTCCCAGCAGACAGTCTCAATTGATGGTGGCCTACAAGAGTGAGTCGATTTCATTTGATTAGTATAATCTACTAAAAGCCGAAGCCAATTTCAGAGCCGAAGCTCAGCCAATATGTGGGCCATAACAACAAGTGCTCGTTTATGGTGGAGTTTGAAGGGAAGATGCATCCGTGTAGAGCGAAGGTTGGTTTTATTACGGCTGGTGTTAGCGAACAGATTCCAGCTAGACATATTCCAGACGGACAAACACAACGTGGGAAGGCATTTTCGAGACAAACACGCCGACTACCAAGGAGAGCCAATATGCCAATTTATCGTTGATCGCTCATTCATCTTCAAGGGAGTTCTACAAGTGGCGGCCTTGGATGTCATTGTTCTCGACGGGAGCCACACTGGGAATATGTATCCAAGGTGGGTCATTTGATTGAATCATTCCAAAAATAAGTAAATTAATTTTTTCAGCTCATCGATGAGGCGTTGTCTACTCTGGCTTTACCGCAGCTCTACTTTTCCGTTACCGATGAGGGGTCAAATATGCTCGTTGCTACCAGGTTGGTTGAATTTTCATTTGCCAGGTTGCATTTGTTTATTTTTATTCCTGTAGAACTTTGCTATGGTCATCCACTTATCATCGCCAACAACAAGCAGAGCCGGCGGATGAAGAGAAAACGGATGATTCAAGAGCCTTAAGAAGTCTTAAACAACAAGCCCACCACCTTCACCGACTCGAGTGAATCTTCCTTAAAAGTGAATCTTCCCCTACATTGCCTCTTGTTTTGCCGAGCCTCATGAATCTGCTGAAGAACCTACATGTGGGCAAATAAATATTTTTATTTAAAAAAATGCATCTTCATCATTTTAGGGTGACTCCCTTCCTATAGTATGCAGAGCCCTCAAGGAGTCAATTGAGAAGCGGTTTCAGGATGTACTCTCCCCCGGCTATTCGTCCAAGCACAAGTCGGTGTTCACAATTGTTGCGCTGCTCGACCCCCGGACTGCTCGTCACGTGCCTGAATCGAAATTGGAGGGAATCGATGAGCGTATAGTGAGATTGGTGAGGATATATTTATGCTTCCATTTATGTTCTTACGTTTCTTCTACTTTCTTTCATTTCTTCTGAATCTTACATCTATTTTTTCTTCCAATCTCCAATTTTTTTTTATACCCTTTTAGTACGTTCTGACCCATGGACGAGAAGAGGAGACAAGCCTCGATGACTCCGAAAAGCATATTGTCTTTTAATTTATTGTTGCTTTATTTTGATGTCCACTGTTGAACGGATAAAATGTATTCGAGGAAACCTGGATTTTATTGACTGAAGGCTCAGTTTTGAGGAAAATTTTTGTCTTCCTCATTGTCTCAAAAAAAATTCCTCTCCTCTTCCTCTTCCTCATCGCTCTAAAAAAGTTTTCCTCTTCCTCATTCCTCTTCCTCTGAGGAGAGGAAGAGGAGAGGAATGAGGATGAGGAATGAGGATGAGGAAGTCACAACACTGGCCAGCGTATGATAAGACGGACTCAAGCGTAATTTTTCATACTATTTTATATGCAAATGCCCCAGTTTTATTTTGCATGTCACTTTTAAAGAAATTTGGGTTTTTGGGGGGGGGGGCAAACGGCATTAGCACCCAAATTCTAAGCTATCATAATTTCAAAATTGTATTTGTAGGGCTTATGGGTAATATACAGTGTTGTTCCAGCGCCGGGATCGGCGCCGGCGCCAGCACCGGCGCCGACCCTTTCTGAAAAAAGGCCCCAGCGCCGAGCGCCTCCCTTAAAAAATTTTGGCTCCGGCGCCAGCGCCGGCGCCGACCTCTTTTGAAAAAATGCCCCAGCGCCGGCGCCAGCGCCGGCGTTCATGGCAGCGCCGACGCCGGCGCCGGCTTGATAATTTTGCTTTTGCTGTAAATTTCATGAAAAATTCCTATTTTTTCAACAGCATGTTTTTTACAGTGAAAGTGATAATAGTTATTTGCTATTTATATCGATTAGCAGCATACCGTTTATATTTCCTCTATTAATTCCTCATGATGAGTGAATTTTGAAATACAGGGTGTTTTAAAAAATCCGCAGAATTTAAGATGGCTATAACCTTTTTCTAGAACGAATTTCTGTTTTCACAAATCGTTTTCTCTTGACGGGCAATTTCGTTAAATGTATAATGTCAAAAGTATGATTTTCGCTTGGTCACCCTGTTGTTTCGGGTTTTAGCCATCTAGGAGCCACCCACAGACCACCAGACCATAAAGGGACCAAGCGAAAACCGTATTTTTGACATTATACACCAAATGAATTGCCTGTCAAGAGAAAATGGTTGAATGAAACAGAAATTAGAAATTCGGTCTCGAAAACAAGTTATAACCATTTAAAATCCTGTGGATTTCTCGAAACACCCTGTATTTTTCTTATGCTGAGAAATAAGTCCATATGGGTAAAGTTATTAGAGAAATGGAAGTTCATGAAAGGAATGGGTAATCCACATTAATCTTGTGAAAATAAAAGTTGTGTGAATTACTTTTTCAACAATAGCATATGATACCCTGGTTATGTTACAAAAATAACCTAAAAAATTAAAGAAAATAAATAAAATAAATAAAATATTTAAAGAAATGAAAGAAATTGCAGCACAAAAGTTCTGATAATTTAGTTAAAATTAAGAATAATTGTCTTTCTTAATTTTAGGCTGTTAAATTTTAGAAACAGCGCCGGCGCCATAATCGTTCAAAAACAGCGCCGGGGCCAGCGCCGGGACAAAAAATTTTAGCGCCGGCGCCAGCGCCGGCGCCGACCAAAATTTTTCATTGGCCCCAGCGCCGGGCCGGCGCCGAGCGCCGACCCGGCGCTGTTTTTTCCGGGGCAGCGCCGGCGCCGGCGCTAGCGCCGGCGCTGGAACAACACTGGTAATATATACTATACTCCGGCCCAGCATTTTTTCAAATAAGATTGGACGAAAATTGTTTTTTTTTCTGAGCAATTCTGAGATTGTGACACCGGAATCAAGTTCAGCATAGTTGATTTGCATGTAAAACTGCTCTTAGGATTGAAAAGTACTAGTCAAATAAATCCGCTCGAGACAAACAACGAAATATAAATATAAAAAAGTTATGGACTTTTAAAATTGTCTGGGATATAAGTTCACTATTTCTCTATATCAAATGATTAAGCAATGGAAAAGAAGACGCAGAACGATTTGCTGAGATGTACAGAAAGAAAAGAGACCAGCTTAAGCTGGATAAAAGTAGGTATTTTGACATAATAAGGATCAAAATGATCTTAAAAAACAAATTGAAAACAAAAAACTTTTTTTGTGTTATTTTTTACGTTTTTATGTGATATATAATTAGCGTTGTGTGATGGGTTTCCTCTCCCCGCTTTTTGGGGTGCGGGCGGAAATTGCGGGTGGGCCAAACCTACTGAAGACCGTAAAAAAATTTCGTTAAGTGAGGGGTATCGTTAAGTCGGGGGTAGACTATTAGTCATTTTCCCAAATCGCTGACCAAATAGGCATCGAAAAAAGGTTCGTTATGTTAGATTTTTGGTTAAGTCGAGGGTTTGTAAATACGTGGTTTGACTGTATGTTACGTTTTATTTACTCTTCTATTTATTGAGCGTTTCTGTTTGTCAACAAAATTGTCTGAGAATGATGTTTCGGGCGGCGGTGAATTGATCCTCGGTAAATTGATCCCCGGTAAATTGATCCTCTGGTAAACTGATCCTCCGGTAAATTGATCCTCCAAATTTCAAGGTTGCAGGTTCGAATCCCGGTGGTAGCAAACAATATTTTTACTTCAGTATACCAGATTTTAGGGATTTTTAAGATTTTAAATGACCCAGGTGGTCAGGAAAACCACCTGGTACCTTCCTTGGACTGGTAGCCACCTCTGGAATTCGGCAGATGGTCTTTTTAGGGTATTTTGACCAAATTTAAGCCATTTCAAGCAAATTCTAGGTGAAAATAATAGATTTTGAACAGGTTTTTACTTTCTGGGGCCTACCGCATAAAGAAACTCTGGTATGCATACTGTTTTTATGCATCTGGTATGTGTATATATCTTGATCAAAAAAGCATTTAGAGAGTCTTTTTGCCCAGCTCCAGCAAGAAAAATGTGGTTAATTAGCCAAAAGACCCTAACATATACACTAAGAATAGCCTAAAATACCCTAAAAAGAGGGGGAGGGGAAACTGAAGAAATACCCTATTACCAGCTGAGTACCACTACCAAGGTTTTTTTTAATGGTTTTTGGTTTTTCTGACAATCCTGACGATTTCTGGTCCTTTAAAAATTTTTAGTCGAAAAAAATAATGTTTGCAATCACTGGGATTCGAACCTGCAACCCTAAAAATTTGAAGGATCAATTTACCGAGGATCAATTTACCTAGAGCCGATGTTTCTATGTAGTTGAAAACTTGAGTATGGAAAATAACAAATTAAACGGATTAAACGGCCGTCTAAACGGGTCATTTTCATTAAACGTAAACGATAAACGGATATGATAAACGGGTCCTAAACTGTAAACGGCTTAGGCCAAATTAAACGAACGCGCGCAACCCTAATAATAAGGATCAAAATGATCTTAGAAAACAAATTGAAAACAAAAAACTTTTTTTGTGTTATTTTTTACGTTTTATGTGTAATATAATTAGCGTTGTGTGATGGGTTTTCAATCAGTTTTTCAGTCGGTTAAATAACCGGCTTTTTCACTGGGTTTTAGTACTTTTTAACCGGCACGTAAATTTTGAGTAATTCTTTTTTTTAAATTCGGGACTTTTTTTTACCATATACCGCGTTCACTCTATTAACTCCCCACCCTCTATTAACTCCCCACCCTTTTATAAGTCCCCACCCTCTAATAAGTCTCCACCCTACGGACCCCATACCTCAGCATAAAGAAAACATTTTCTTTAAAATCTATTTTTTGCGTTTTCTTAGTTACTACGAGATTACTCAATTTCAGTTTTCAAACTGTGGCTGGGCACCCGAAAATCTCAAAATCGACCTAAAAATTTTCCGATTTTTTGAGGGTTGAAAAAAAAACTCCCCATGGAGACTTAATAGAGTGAATACGGTAGTCAGTTCTCACTACACAGTTTACTTTCAAAATACACTGTCCTCTCAATTTACAGTCAATTCTCATTATACAGTCGAATCTCGGTATACAGTCAGCTTATAAGCATAACCTAACAAAAAAGCTAGGCTGTGAAAGCTCAGTTTCGATTGAAAAAATCTTAATTTGAATGATTTTGATGTTGATGTGTTTAACTTTGACTAATATTGTTACGGTTTTTTCATAAAATAATTTTTGAACTTTTTAACCGATCATCCGATTTTTTAGCTAATTTTTTAATCCGGGTAAATAACCGAATATTTATTGACCGGTTAATAAAACGACCCTAAATCTAACTTTAATAAATCCATATTTAAAAGCGGTGCGCTTAAGACCAAAAAGGCGAACCGTATACCGTTTTTAATTTAATGTTTGAATGAAGTCAAAAAATTTTAAAGGTTGAAAAATGTGGAAACTCATTTTGCGATCGAGTGGGAGTGTATATAGTCGAACTTTGATAACTTCGCACTCCAATAACCCGACAGCCCCGATGAGCCCGCACTTATTTAAAATTTGGCTGAAAATTCCGTGCCCCCATTAACCCGGCACCCCCGATAACCCGTCATCTTTAGGTGGTCCCCAAGGGTGCCGAGTTATCGAAGTTCGACTGTATAGTAATTTAGCCGAAAAAACTCAAAAATTGAGCTAACATTAGTATGTGTAATATTCACTTCGTAGCTATTAAGTAGCTATTGAATAAATTTCTTAACAATCTGCATATAGTATTTGGGTCGCCAATGCGTGTTTGTGTATCGCCATTTCAAGTGGTTACATTGTGCCAGTTGTAACTTTTTTCTGAGTAACGTTTTATTGGCCAAATTTGATACTCATTGGAAAGCTCTTTCAACGGCGAAGGACTTTTGAAATTTAGATCTACAGCTTGCTGTAAAAATTTTTTCGAGAATTTGCCCCTTAAAGTTTAAAATTGGCGATTTTGTAAGAAAATGCATAAACAACTTATCAAACATGGCTGATAATTCCCGTTGGCATCTGCCATCTGAATCATGAGCACACGAAAAAAAGTTTATACAAAGCTTCTGTATAGCGCCTATTCACCTTGTTGAAATATTTTATCTAAGAAACTTTAAGTTGAAAATTTTAGAGAGAGCATCAATTAATAAGTGGTATGACGTTGGTAAAAGTTTAAAATTAAATTATATATTGTGATACTTATCATTTTCCAACTTTAGAGGACGAATTCTCTGTCGCACCCAGTGCTACTGCAAACGGAATTTTCAAAAAGGTCGGATTCCAATTGCTGGCTGTCTATGCTTCTTCTTTTGGTGAGCTTTGAATATATATAGTTAAGCCACAGTTAAATCTAAAATTTCAGACGAATTAAGCTTAAAAGAAAATCAGGAAGCTATAAAATTTCGAAAAGAACTTATTATTGTGGCTTTCAAGGCGTTTTATAAACGAAAAAAGGATGATATTGCTGAAATTTTTGAATTTTCTATTTCTAAAAATCGTTTTAATCACTGGACACGATTCTTCAATATCACTGCCGCTGACTTAATAAAACAAATTTCAGAACAATTAATAGTATATTGTGTAGATAAATTATGGCTGTCGCATTTGAACACAGTCACGGTAATTATAGTAAAAGTTATAAAAAAAATGAGGCATTGTTTTTGCTGAGGCCCTTCCGGGTGATATATAGTACTTATATATATATACCTTTGCCTAAGAGCGTCTAAAATGATGTTTTGTTTGCCATTTTGACATCTCAAACGTGCTTTAAAAAGGTTTTTAGGATTGGGAATATACTTTTTACGAATAAAATTTTTTGACCGAAAATGACCGAAACCATGATACCCACCCTGGGTTCGGTATTGTACTTCTACATACTACAGGGTGAACCAAAAAGAGTAAAAAAGATACAATTTGAACATAGTTTTGTTGACTGGGGCCTACCGCATGAAGAAACTCTGGTATGCATATATTTTTTATGCATGCAGAGTCACTTTTGAGTGATTTGTGTCTAAGGTATGTGGGTGTGCCCATCTCAACTCCAAGTTCCCAAGCCCCCAAGCGCCCGAAGCTTCTAAAATAAAAAAATATGGGTTTCGAGTGGTTTGTGTCTAAGATATGTGGGTGTGCGCGTCTCAACTCCAAGCCCCCTGCGCCCCGAAGGGGACTCATGGTGAAAAATGCAATAGAGGCCCTTTTTGCCCAGCTCCAGTAACCAAAACGGTGTAAATACCTTGTTAAAAGGGTGGGTATCATGGTTTTAGTCATTTTTGAATGAATTTTTTTTTGGTAAAAAGTGTCTTCCCAATCTTAAAATGGTTTTAAACACGTATCAGTGGTTGAAATGGCGCAAAACATCATTTTGGACATTTTTGAGCAAAGGTATTATAGTCCAGTTGCCCTTCCCCCCAAACATCACATGAAATTCGCCTTGTTCTCCTTGTTGTTTTTGAAATATTTAGGCTTAGGCGTGGGTAGGCCAGCGTGTAAACATGCTTTAAACTGATGTTTAAGTCTGTCCTTACATACGCTGGCCAATCCTTGCCTAAGCTTAAAACTAAAAAAAAGCATAAGAAATCACAAAACAAGAGGGGAAACCATGGAAGAAATTTTGAAGTTTTTGGGGAAAGGGGTGGGTTTTCAACAAGCATGGTGCCATAGTTAACTTAAATGTACAAAAAATTGAATAAGTTTAGAAAGTTTAACAGATCAAGAGCAAAAATTGCGCATAGAAAAAACTACGCAAACACAAATTAAACTCATGGGAGTTGATATAACAGATGATAAATACCGTAAGTAAAAAGCTTAGAACTTTTGGTCCTGTCCCCAAATCAGTGGGTTTTTCGCCTTGGTCCCGCCTGTTAGTCTTTTGTGATTTTTAGGCTTAAGCAAGGGTAGGCCAGCGTATGTTAGGACGGGATC
This sequence comes from Ditylenchus dipsaci, assembly GCA_004194705.1. Taxonomy (NCBI): domain Eukaryota; kingdom Metazoa; phylum Nematoda; class Chromadorea; order Rhabditida; family Anguinidae; genus Ditylenchus; species Ditylenchus dipsaci. Next base: position 177,157 of record SADC01000856.1, on the reverse strand, counting down.
AAACATATGTCAAAGGTATATTTAACTCCGTCCTAACATGCGCTGGCCTACCCTCACCTAAACCGAAGCCTAAAAACCAGAAAATGGCAGGGGGATCAAGGCAACCCATTTCCAATCCTCATTGAAATAGAGCCAAAATTTTAATTTAAAAAAAAATTATAATTGGCGATTCTTCGGAATACCCTGGGAAGTTTCAAAATTTTCAAGTTCTTGTTTTACATTGTATTTTTGTGATGAAACTAATAAAAGGGGTTGGCCGGGATAAAGGATGAGAACCGGTAAGCGCCGATTTTTTTACAAAAACATCATTAAAAAGTCTGGCAAAAAATAGAGATGAGCGAAGAATTACGAAAGTTATTTTTGGGAACTACTTCAACGTTAACACCTTAACCACAAGGGAGGGAGGGACCAAGCGAAAATCGTTTTTGACGATTGTTCTTTAAGCTAATAGGCAATTGACACACTATTAGAAAGCACAGGCAAAAAGCTTTCTTATGTGTAGGGTTGGCGAAGCGATTCTTCGTTTTCGACTTTTTCAGTCGAAAACTCGGAAAATTCCGACTTTCGACTTTCGATCCGAGTCGATTCTTCGAAAAAAACGATTTTCGACTTTCGATCCGATCCGATTCTTCGAAAATTTTCGAATAATCGATTTCAGTTGACTTTTCGATTCTTCGAGTCGAAAATTCTAATGCTATTCTGCCCATTTTTTATCTGGTTCAAATGAGATATGTTTTGCATTGAGGAAGAATACCAAGTGTAGTCTGGGAGCATTTCAAGAAGGCCTTGGATAAAGCAACTTGCGAGTGCGTTTATGTTCTCAAATATTGCGGTATTGCACCGCACTCAGCTGATATTTATCAACTGATCCTGAGTCAGCAGACCAAAAATGATCTATGGGAGGAAGATGAAGAAGTTGTGAATACTTCGTTAGATGGTAATATTTTCGTGGTGAGTTGGACCCGGTTATTTATTTATCGGATCATTTATTATCAAATTTATAAGAAGAAATGTAACGATACATAAATAAAAAGAAATTGCCTTTGCCGAGACCGAAATTTACTGGACATGAGGAGATGTATGAACGGTGGGCTTAGAACTCTCGTCGCTTTCCAAATTTAGCAGTGCTGGCCCTCAATTATCTTCCAATCTCTTTTACCCAGTGTTGCTTCAGATAGGTGCTTCTCCAAGGCAAGTCTGCTATTTGCAAATTCTCTCCGTTCACGCCTGTCAAAGCAGACAGCGGCTAAATTGCTCATCATCAAGATAAATTTAGCAGACGAGGTATTATAGGGCCAGACAAAAAGAGCCAGAAGAAATTCGTGATTTACTGTTAGAGAATGATACGCGATCATTGTTTTATGTGGTATGCTCAATGTTGTTGTTATTTAAAAATACCAACTCTGAAATCCAATAGCTCAAAATCATAAGTTTATTATAAGTTTAGTCTAAGTTAATCTTTAAAAAATTTCGGCTTTCGGTTCGAGTCGATTCTTCGAGAATTTCGACTTTCGATCCGAGTCGATTCTTCGAAAAAACGATTTTCGACTTTCGATCCGAGTCGATTCTTCGAAAAAAACGACTTTCGACTTTCGATCCGATCCGATTCTTCGAAAATTTTCGACTCCAATCGACTTTTCGATTCTTCGAATCGAAGAATCCGATCCTTCGCCAACCCTACTTATGTGTATAAAAGAAGATGCTGCATCAAACGAATTCACAGCTCACCAGCTTAAAGAAAAAACCGTAGCTGACTTTGATGAGTCGTCGTTAGAGAATGATACGTGGGTGGTATACTCCGGTAGGGTCGTCAATTCTTATAATAATGTCTCAATAGTGAACAATAGGACTTTGTCGGGTCCAAATTGCCGATCAGCGTGCGCAGTAGGAAGAGGATTCAAAAAATTACTTGGTCCACCCTTTTGGTGACCCGAATTTTAAGCACACTGATTTCGCCGATAGCTGCACTGAGTTTGCATTGCAAATTTAAATTTTCACCATCTTATGCAAAAAGCTGAAAACTTATTCGAAAAATAGTTTTGATAGGAAAACATGATGCTTCGTAGTTGTAATTTTGAAAAATTTATAAGAAAAAGTGATTATAATGTTTTTCAATTCAGCTAAAACAGACAGAGAAGCACAAAAAATTGTTAATGAATACAGGCAGAAAGTAAAAGAGCTAGAAAATAATGAAAATAATGAAAATAAGAGTAAGTTTTATTTATGTTAAGCTATACGGTCTTGAAATCAAGTAAATAATTACGATAAAAAATACGGCTAAAGTGGGTTTTTAGGTGTCCTCCCAAAACACCATAAAATGATGTTTTTTCAATGTTTTAGCATTTTTAACGTGTAGAGAGCGTGTTTTTTAGAGCGCAGCCGACCATTTTTTGAAAAAAATTTTTTTTTTCGCATACAGAAACTCTGGTATGCATACATTTTTATGTGATCTGTGTCTAAGGTATGTGGGTGTGCGCATCTCAAGCCCCCGAAGAAGGGCGCAGCGGGCTTGAGAGTTAGAGATGCGCGCACTCACTTACCTTAGACATAATTCCAAGCAAGTCCGAGTTCAAAAAAAATCGAACTTTCGAGCCGAAAGCTCGAAAAAAAATTTATTGATCAAAAATGCATACAGAGCCTATTTTTGCCCAGCTTTCGATTTCATCCAACAATCTTAAAAGTTATAGCTGAAAATAGTTCAAAATTACTAGGGTTGTCGAGCCTTCGGAATATTTTCAAGCCGAAGGCTCGAAAATAAAAAAAAGAAAGCTCGAAGCAGCTGGAAAATTTGGAGCCTTCGGCTCGAAGCTCGAAAAATATCGGACTTTCAAGCCGAAAGCTCGAAAAAAAATTTTGCGGCAGCTTCATTGCCGCAAAATAATAATAATAAACTTCGAGCCTTCGGCTCGAAGTTCGAAGCTTGAAAGTTTCGAGCCTTTGGCTCGGCTCGAAGTTTGAAAATTTAGAACCTTCGGCTCTGCTCGAAGCTCGAAGTTCGAAAAAATCGAACTTCGAGCCGAAAGTTTGGTTTTGAGCCCTCGGCTCGACAACCCTGAAAATTACTAATAACAATTAAAAATAGAGAGAATATACCGACCGACTATTTGTGACTGAAAGAGTGGTTGAAACTTAAGCTGATTTTTTTTACCGTATTCTCTCTAATGCTCAAATTAATTTCACGCACCAAAATACTGATTTCCCGCAGTAAATACATAAACAAGAGTATTTTTCGGTGTTTTTATCCTAAAATCGTAAAATTTATTTTTTCAAATCAACATGTAGCCCTTAATCTCTAACTACACTGTTTTCTCAACAGTTGCCCAAAATCGAGATTATATTGTTGCATGGACGAAAAGCTATGACCCATCTCTAGTGAACTACTTTGAAATGAGCCAACTTTTATTGTTTTTCCTTCAAATTACATATTTTTGACTATGATTGTAGCTTTCACTATGACAATTGTTACTGTTTTGTTAGAGGTGCCTACTTTTGGGTTCTTTATTTATCACGTATTGAACAGACAATCACATATTTTCAAAATAAAAAGAAGATTCAAAGTTCTATTATCGTAATTTCACTAGCTGAAGCATTTATTGTGACTGTTTTTGTACTTGTGCCTGCATTGGTATATATTTCGTTTGTTTTGTTCCAAATTCCTCACTCAGCATCGGCTATGACGGTTGCTTTGTGTGTCTTTGAAACTCATTCAATTGTAGAGTTTGTTGTTACTCTTTTTTGTGTTTCTCCTTACAGAAAATTTGTTTTGCAGTTGTTCAAGATCGTTAAGAAAGGTAGGTTAGACACAACTACAGTCGACTCTATTCGAAGTTTCCCACGGCATAATGACTAACAATCTCCGGCTCTTCTCCCCCCGAAAATTTGAAAAGTATAGAGCAATTTGATTGTGACAAGTATACACTTCTTCACAGTTCCAAGTTGATTAGATTAAGTGTAGTTTTTTTCCTTCCTGGGGCCAGCTTAATGTCGTGCCAGAATGGACACTAAAAGGTGTAACAAATTTTCCTAACCTTTGAAGTCGTGAAAACTTTTTTCTCTAGGCTGTTTTTTCAAAATCTGTTTTGACAAATCCATTCAGCTCGCTATAGAGATTTTTTTGGCGCATAATGTCAAAAACACGTTTTTTTCGCTCAGTGGTTTTTAGGTCCGAGTCTGTGAATGTTTTCTTGATAGGCAACCACAGGGCGGACCAAGCAAAGATCGTATTTAAAAGTATTGAGAAAATTTGTTACACCCTGTATACAGCGAGTAGACTTTTTGGGAACCTTATACGAAAAATACGTTTTTCGAGTCCTTATGTGGAATGTTGGCATATTTTATTGAAATTTGTACATTATTATTGTAAAATAAATATGACCCTTCTGTAAAATAAATTAAATAAACCCTATCTCCTGAATTATAAGGGTCTATATCTCAGAGTAGAAGCAATATTTTGCAAAGCTGTTCAACACTCCGGCTTTCAAGCAGCGTAATTGAGATTCTTGACTCATAATTTCATGCTGAATACGATAGTGCCAATCGTTTTGGCTCAGCACCGTGATGATATGGTCTTAAGTCGACTCTGGAGGTAACAAATTGTCATGGTAAAAATTCAGCTAATCACGTATAACTTTTCTAGTGATGCGCCATGATTGTCATACTACACCTAAGCATATAATAAACTAAAATGACCGCCAGGAATGAAGCTTTCTCCAAATACTCAGCTCAGACTGTTTTCATTTACAAAATCGAGATAAATTTTTACTTGTTTGTTAGGTTAGGGATTTGCCAAATGTTCTACTCTGACTTTCCACATGGCATAACTATCTGTTAAGACAACATCTAGTTGAACTTTTTCAAGTAAAAGAAAAAGCACAATCTCACAATTATTTTCCGTATCTGGTCCGCATGGACATCGTTTAAATTCAAATTAAACTACTTTTGAGCTTGCTGATTCGAATCCCTCTGGATGTAAACTAAGTTTTTTTCGAAGTTTTTCAGTGATTGAGCTGAATTCGTACTAAAAAAATACCAGCGAATCGATAAAAAAGATTTACGCGATTGCTTTTCTAGTCAACAACTGTCTTAAATTTGCGAAATCTTCCAGAAACCATATTTTTCGGTTTATGTTTTTTTATATATCGGTCTATTTTATTACTTTTTAAAGAGTGATAGCTATTATCTAGAGCATTCATTCATATTGTTGATGAATGCGAAATAAAGTTCACAACCATGGGGATTCGAACCAGCAAGCTTACAAAGTGGTTTAATTTGAATTCAAACGATTTCCATGCGGGACCAGATACGGACAAGAGATACACTCCCCTTTAAATATAACTTTTTTTTCATAAATTTTTTAAGTCAGCGCCAGTGATGTATTTTTGCGATTTTTACTAGAGCTGACGACAAACAATATATTGTTATTGGTATATTGGGACATTTTGGGAAATCGAAAAAAATTTGCATGCGGCGCAATTTTTCCCCCAAAATTTATATATTGTTATTGGTATATTGGGATATTGGTCCCAATTTTCGGAAAAATATTGGTATTGGGATATTCGGGTACCGCTTTCAAAAATATTGGTATTGGGGTTTGAGTGAGAGGAATATATTGGTATTGGATTATTGGGGTAAGCCAAATCGTCAGTTCTAATTTTTACCGGGTGCACTGCGTTTCACCGTCACTATTTTCACCGTTCACTAAGCTCACCGTCGGCACTTTAGGACCGCTTTTTAGATCTAAATTTTTCTAAAATTTTAACAGTCTTGGTACCAAATCTTAGCCCTGAATGTCAGCTACAATGTGGTACTACAAATTCTGAAAAAATAAAAAAAATTTAGAACTAAACTTTAGAAGGCGTTCAATCTCACACTTTTTCATCACGGTAGAACGCAGGGTGAGCGTCTTTTATAGTTTAGAACTGAACCTTCTTGTTTTTTTTAGAAATTGTAGTACCGAAATGTAGCTGACATTCAGGGCTACAATTTAGTACCAAAACTTTTGAAAATTTCGAAAAATTTAGACCTAAAAAGCGGTCCTAAATTGCTGACGGTGAAAATAGGTGACGGTGATACGTAGTGCACCCTTTTTACCGGTATTAAGATTTTTTCGGCAACTCTACTTCATCATTAAATTTACTCTGCTCCAGCTCTGAAGAAGACTCTCCCCAGACTATCTGCCTAACAAGTTTTTCAATGAAAGGCGCTCACTCACCTCATATCCCCTTTTGGAATTCGGATGCTGAAGGATAGAAAGACGGCGAAAAAGAGACCGTCCCACAAGCGAAGGTGAAGAAAGCGCGCATTGGCACAGCGTGAATGCTCAGTGGTGGGTTTTGTACATGATCAAAAAGTTATCTAAGATTTCCAAGGATCTCGGTGAGTTCTGCAGATGCAACACGAAAGAGTATCCCTGTTTATCAAAAATGGCGCGAATACCGTATATCTTCTAATAAGGCCCCACTTTCTATTCCCACTTTCTTTCCCCACCTTCTATTAAGACCTCATCTTCTGAAAATACCTAATTGGGTGCTTGATTTGCTTACAAATGGCTTTTAAAATTTAAACTTGACTGTATGTTTTTAAATCCTTCTCAAGACAAAACAGATTTTAATTTAGTTCGGATTCTCCTGATCCTAATACTACGGCCCTTATAAAAATAGGCATATCTCCTGTTAGAATTGACTTTTTCAGCTGTTCTTTTTCTTAAACGATAGCTAACATTCTGAGGAACACGATGCTGTTAGCGACAAAAATTATTTTCCCCTCTATAACTTATTGTTTTGGCCTCCGAAGTAAAAAAGCGTGACCCCGCACCTACCTAAATACTACGGCCCTCATAAAAATAAGTATATTTCCTATTAGAACCAATTTTTTATTGCCGCCCTTTTTTTAAACGATAGCTGACATTCTGGGGAACACGATGATGTTAGCGACAAAAATTATTTCCCCCTCCTTTTTGGCCTCCGAAGTCGAAAAAGTGTGACCCCCTCCCCAAAAAGTTCACCCCCCTTTAGTAAACCTTCGAAAACCAAACTTTCAGGGGCTTTTGGCCACTCCGGGGTGGTATTCTGAGGGATCCAAGTCATTTTCAAGTATAAAATTTGAATTCTCACAAAATTTTGCAAAATTTGGTCGGTCTTTGACAGGAAATTGACTCAAATGAGTGTTCAAATGAGCTCAAGAAGCATTGAGCCTGAGAGTTTGCAAAAAAATTTCCGTGGCTAGCATAAAAATAATACTAAAAAAAATTCTTCTCCTACCGTAGGATATAAGGTATACCCGATATTCTCCAACCCCATCTTGTATGGTCTTAAGTTAATTTTTCAATACCAAAACAACTCCAAGCAAGAGATGAGAACTATAAGAGAACTATAAATGAGAACTATAAAAAAATCAACTAGTGCCAAAAAACTAGGGTCGTAAAAGTTCGACAAAGGTTAGGATATTTTTGTTAATAGACACTAAAAAGTGGGAATGAATTAATTTTTGTCTAAGCAGGAAGTAATAGCAGAAACTAGACAAACTTTACTAGACTAATTTACGAACTAAACTGGACTGACTAAACTAGACTAATTTTTAACACAAAGCCAAAAAAAATTTTGGAGATTGAAAAATAGAGCACCATGGTGTTATATTAGAATAAATACGGTAAGCATAAAGTGCCCATGCCCTAAAATGGCTACCTTTCAAGAGGTCGTATACCCATCCATCCCTTTGTGAAAGCAAAAGCTTTGAAATATTTTTTGCAATTTAAATCAACACAAATTATGTTCTTTTCAGCTAAAATTGAACAAACAATATAATTCTGTTGAAATTATCACAATAGAAGTAGAAAAAAGACTATTTACTGGCAAATTCAGTTCTCCGAGGTCAAGCTAATTGACAATTTGGACTTTGAACATATAATTTGTGGTGACTGCTTATGCCGGTAACCTAGTTATGAAATTTAGAAAACCAATATTGAAATTTTATCTATACAGAAAAAAGAATTAAGGAATGCATTAGTAAAGCAAGTATACATATATATATGCTGAATATAAAGTTAAAACTTACACAAACAATCCTTCAATCATTCTCTCTGTTGAAGATTAGGCGACCAATGAGCTGCATCAAATTGTCACTCCGTTTGAAAAATTCGAAAACAGAGACGAAGCAGACCAAGAGTAAACAAGCAAACCACCAACGATAGCCCAAGAGTTGGTTAAAGGGGCATGCCCACGCTAATAAGAGGTGGTGCGCGGGAATTCAAATTTTTTCCGAATCATTGGACTTCTGTACGGATTTTTCAACTTGGTTTCTACCAAAACAAGGCCTAGAATTTTATTTTAGGTATGGTTTTGTTAGAAACCAAGTTAAAAATCCGTACAGAAGTACAACGATTAGGAAAAAAATTTGAATTCCCGGGCACCACCTCTTATTAGCGTGGGCATGCCCCTTTAAGGAATGACCGACATGAACAATCAGATTGTTTTTGGTTATCCAGTCCACTTTTGATAAACCGGCACCCCTAGGGACCAGCTTGGGTGCCGGTTTATCTGGAATAAGTGGGCAGGAATGAGGATTTCGGTCTAACTAGGGCTATTTTAGGCCTATTTTGAGGCCTAAAAAGGCCTGCAAAAATTTGAGTTAGGCCTAGTCCTAACTAGACCTTTTTTAGGCCTAGGCCTTTTCGGTCTAGCTAGGCCTTTTTAGGTCTATTTTTTGGCGGGAATTTGAAATAATTTTATTTTTCAAAGATTTTTTTTTTGCTTTGTGATAAGGATAATACTTTTTTCCGGCCCAAATCCACGCTTTTTTCAAATTCTTGGTTGCTCAAGGCAGGTAACTACGATTGGCATGATTGTTTGGACTAGTTTCCGTAGTTCCTCTACTAATTCAACCTGTTTTCTTTTTTACAGTTAATATTCATCTGTAATTTTGCTTGTTCAGGTATTAAAGCAAACCAAACCAATCAATGATTTTGTCACTGTCAGATTCACGGGTTTCTAATTTATTTCTTTTCTTCACTTGTAATTTGTTGGCAGCCACCACCGCCACCGGTGGATTTACCACACTCAACACAGCATATGCAAATAATGAGATTTTGGAATTTTCGAACCACTGGCTTGATTTTCCCACCAATTGATCATCAAGCGCGATTTGTGGAGTATTCTCTTGCTCATTTTGTTCTTGTTTTCTAGTACCCTTGAATAAGAGGATGTTTAATTAAATGCGTGGTGTAAAGTCGATTCCATTAGAGATAATTTGAAGTTTTCACTGCAGTTCACATGACCATATACGCATAATTCGCCTGCTTGAAAGCTGTATGAAGCAAAAGTGTAATTTGAACGAGACATTTACCTGATTAAGAGACCTGAAAGGGGCATGGCATCGCCTTGTTAGAAAAGCAATAAAGTCGAAATCGTGCAGGGGTCGTAACTGAAGAGTACATTATGTAGCGTGTAAATTATAGGGAGAGTATACTCTTTTTGAATCATCACAGCCAATAGTTGATCGGTTGCCAGGCACTATTTGACAATTTTCCGGTGCCGGTGTCCAGAGCCGTTTTTGTATATGGTTGGTGTCAGCACTTAGCGCTAGTACCCACCGTCAGAATCTCGCCATATGGTACAATGACACCGGCATCAAAATTTTCTTTTCAGCTACTGACGCATTTACTCATTTTTCCGCGAATCTGGAGTCAGTGTCCAGTACTTTCCACGGAGTCTATATACTCTTAGAGTGGTTAGGGTTACTGTCTGACACAATATCCAGGTCCATTATACCTCCGGTAGAGGCCCTGATCGAGCCGGCAAGCTGAGCCAGCTTTACAGATTTTCCGTAATTATGGCACATAGCAGCTAGTTCATGTTTTTTTAAGCAGATTATAACATCCCCTTTACATCCCGTGTAACATCTATATAGTTGGTGTATCTTTTTGGGGCTTAATCCAGTCCAGTTGATTAGGGCACTCTCCAGGCAGTACAGGTACCCTCCAGGCGGTCAGGGCAGCTTCCAGGCAGTTAGAGTATGTTTTACCACTTGGGTATTCTCCAGGTGAATGAAGTAGTGCTGATCAGTTTGCGATGCTTCTAGGCAGTTTAGGTACTCTACAGATGATTGGTGTACCCTCTGTATAGATAGGTCACCCTAAAGGAAGTTAAGTTATATTGTAGGCAGTTATAAACCTTCAGGTGGTTAGTGTATCCTTCAGGTGGATGGAGCTCATCTTGGTACCAAAAACTAAAAGTGCTAATTCAAAATTTAAATTTTTAATTTTTCTATCAAAAATTATTATTTACTTCCAAGGCACATAGCTCGCTGGGGTGTAGGAGTATGGTTTCGCACTTTCGAGAAGGGGTTGAAAAAAAAGCACCCCATCAAGTTGAAAAAAGCACTCTGTTACGCTCCTCTTCTCAGCCATATCTGTTCATTAAAAAAGGTCGTAAAATAATTATTCTGGTCTAAAATATAAAAATAGCACTTGCAGATGGTAAACACTATAATATAAAGATGATTTCTATGCAAACATGGTTTTTGTGAATAGCCCTGTAAAAAGAATGCGCGGTTTTCTGAATAAGAGGACAGGAAATTCTCGGAGTGATGGAGGCTGTGTATTTTCAAGAGGACTTGATATAATGTGCCCTGGTATTGGATTAGACTATTTCGGTGTTATCACCTGGATCGGACCACCTGAGTACTTGGGCTCTGCCACTACCTTGATCTGTCTGTTGGAACAGAGAAAACTGTAAATATCTTTCCTGTGTGTCTCCAGTTAGCGTCCTTTACCTTTGTATGATCGCCGTTTAAACGTAAATGTTGACAAACGAGAGAGAATCGTTGACCTCAAATGTGTTACGCGACTCGGTTGTTACGCGTAACATGCTACGCGTAGCACGCGAAATGTTACGCGTAACATCAAAAAGTGCTATTACGTGACTTTTGTTACGCGGGTCTGTTAAGAGACTCAAAAAAGTTGTTACGCGTGACAGAGTCGCGTAACACGAATCGCGTAACAGAATTTGTTACGTGTTACGCCGGAGTGTGAGGGGAGCTTATCAAAAAACGCGTGAATACGTTTGAATAGGTGTACTATACTACTGAAAAATAAGTTTTGTTTAAAAAGCAGTCTTTTATGCTTGTCCCACAATGGACGCGGTTGCGGCAGCGGTAGCGGCAACGCATCGAAAAACGCGTCATTGTGGGAACAATAGGACGCGGCACGCGGTAGCGTCAAACGCCTGCGTTTACCGCGTCGAAAAACGCGTCCATTGTGGGTGGCAGCTCGCGTTTTTGCTTGCGTTTACCGCTGCCGCAAGGGTCGCGTTATTTTATTTTTGCCGCGCGGTAAATTGGACGCGTTTTTTTCAAGTTGGACTGAAAATTTTATGATTCTGGTAAAATTAACCATTTTTCCTGAAGGCCTACTCGTTATAAGTATTTTAGTAAAAAAAATTTTGGATATCGAGACATAAAAATTTGGGTATTTTACCGCGCGGCAGAGGTTGCGGCATATCGAAAAATCACTTGGTTTTGAGTTTTTCATGTAAATTTTCATTTCCTAATAAATTAAAATTGCAATTTATAGTATATATGCTCAGCTCTATGATTCTAAACTAAATTTTTGCACACCTTTATTAGTAAAACTGGGGCATAAAGACAAGTGAAGAAGAGAACATTTCAAATCATTTTTTGCTGCCAATCCACAGAACCGCGTCCACTCAAATAATTCACTAGTGTCTCGCGTGTTAGGATTGCCTCTTTTCCTGCTTTGGTGCTTGCACTTGACATGAGATATTCGGCAGTTGATTGTTGAGCAGCGAACGCCAAATCCCGTTGTCTTCATCCCCATCATCGCCAAACGCCTTGGTCATAATTGGTGTGCTCTTCCAGGATAAAGTTGTGTAGGCAAACCGCGGCTTTGACAACCCAGTCTGCTGTCTCTGGTCTTGCTTCAATCCCGATAGAAGGATGCGCCACTTCAAAGCTGGCATTCCAAATACATTCTCAATTAATCGACGACACCTGAACAATCTGAAAATATCTATTAGAACAAAAATATATCATAATTTTCAAGACTTATGTTAGCACCTGTAGTTGAATATTCGGCGTTCAAGTGTATTGTATTGTAATTATTGTAATTACTGTATTTAATTATTAGTCTTTGTTCTGGTAAAATGGGAGTACGAATTGAGAATTTCCGAAGGCTAAAGAATTAGACCATTGAACAGCGACAACATAAGGCAAAAATTTTTTTACTTGACCTTGATCCCACTAATTCTAGAAGCTTGTTAAAAACACTTAGCTCCATTCTCATATATTGGTGAAATTTTAGTGGGAAGGCCTTCAATCGAGGAAACAACGGGTGATACTCGCCGTCCTCGGAACGATTTAACAACAGCGGGTGTATCCAGTACTTTCTCTTTTTTGTCGGCGCCGTAGCATTAGTAGCGCAAGAACAAGTTTTTTCTTGTCGTTCATCTCAATATACCAAATAATTGAAATCATGCAGGTCAGATCAACTAAATAACGCAGAGTAAACTCTATCGCACACCGACATCAATATTTTGATGAAAGCAAGACCTTTATTACCAAGAGAAAAACAACTCAACAACATCCGATAAATAATAAAACGTACGGCGAATCAGAAAATTAGAAGGGCTATTGCGGCTACAACTGCTGACTCGACAACTTTTGCTGACTGTAGACTCCCATTTCTGCATTGGCAATGACTTGCTGAATTTCCATCTTTGCCATAGACTTGTCAATTGGTTTGAGATAACTTCAAGACTCTTTCCTATGCTTCTACCAAAAGCAACTTCCGCCGACTCCTTGTCATCTCCCAAGAAATTCATAAGCTGTTCTTCAAATGAGCCTGACTTCCTTGGCATCTTTGCAGCTGTTGGAGTGTCACTAGATGATGAGTCATCATTGATGACTGCTTTCTTTTCCCGAAGCCGGACAACGTAATGACTTCATCTTTGTTAAATTCATCTAAATTCATTTTGTCATCACACAAAGAGGATGTCATTCTACATTAGTCTTACCATACTCACTTTCATTGGTTTCCTTAGACACACAGTCAGTGTTGCGAAGAGTGCTTTCTCTCCTAAAAAATCAAGTAGTACACACTAAGCTCAACAATAGTTTGTGTAAAAACTCACTCTTTGCGGTCCTCCATGAAAGGATCCATTAAACTCACTGAACCGAAATGCGGCCATAAAGACTTCCATTCATAAGCACCAGCTCCACTAGGCTTCGCTTTTTTTCTTTGACATATCGATCTCGGAGACTTTTCATACGGATCTTTGCTTTTTCTCCATCTAAAAATTCTCTATCCAATTGACAAGTTGGTTTATTTTTGCCAGCCTTCGAATGCTCCCTCAGATTGAGCTGCGATCTTTGCCCAGACATCTTTTCGATCCTTGAGATATTTTTTGTCAGCCTTGTTGTAGAGACTCGGATGTGCCTGTACGAGAGAGATGAGCAAATCGTTAGCATTCTTCTTTTTCTGACAGAACCTCCTCTTTGATTTCTTTTACGCTGTCGACAATATTGACTGGCATCTTGATCTATGGATTGGAAACTAAAAAAACATATATTAACTAGGTGTAAATGTGTCCGTGTAAACGAAAATTTGAAGGAAAAGCAAGAAAAGGCATGGTTCACATGATAAAAAAAAGAACAAGCCAAAAACACTCTCGCCTGCGCGCGTTTTTTCTAAAAACGCGCGCGTTTGCCGCGGATTCATTGAGTCTCAAATTAAAATCAAAAGTAGTCAAGTCACTTGAGTTGAATAAATACACAAGATATGATCTTATTTGGTATATATCAGTATTATTGCAAGTGTTTCGATCTTCTCATTTAGTGGCTCAAGAGTGTGCCACATGCCATGTGTGTCAAGCCGTGTATAAGGGTTCAGAACTTACATCTCATTGATTAAATTTCGATTTAGTGAGTCGAATACTTTGATTTAGTGAGTCAAATACCAAAAGACGAATACTTTTTAAATAATTCAAGTGAAAATATGTCTTCGTGAATCTCAACACACACGTCTGAAAAAATTTAGAAAATGTTATGGTACTGCGCGTCTATGAAAGGAATGAAAAAGCTCTTTTAGGAATTCCTGATTGGAGCTCACGGCTCATGTTTCGGTCGCACGACCTATTTTTAAATTTTTTGTTGTCCATGGCTAATGTTTGTGCCTCATGTGTCAAAGTGCATGTCTGTGACTCTCATTCAATGTGTCAAGTCTCATGTTTCATATCTCTTAGCTCATGTACTATACCTTTTGTACTGTGGATTATGCGTATAGCTTCAATTTACATGTATTTTGGAAAAGGTCAAAAAGACAGAAACTCTCTTTTTTGAATCTCACAACAAGAAGATCGCATTCATGAATCTTCTTAAAACAAAATAGACGCTTTTTTGAATCGGAGAAAAGAGAAAAAGAAGCTTTTGTGAATCTCGAAAAATGTTTTTTCAGTCGTGTGAATGATAATAAAGTAATTAAGAGTGACTATATGTGATTGCATTTTGCTCAGATTCATAGATCTTAAAATCATCGAAAAAATAAATCGGATAATGCTACAGAAATATCACCTGAATATAACCGAAAAATGTTTGAAATATCAACAGAAAACAAAACCCGCCCGTAGGGCGGGCAAGCGCTAGTATACCCTAAAACAGCGCACAGGGGCTTAAAATTCAAAAACATAATCACTTTTCGATTTTTGCGCCAAATCAAAAATTATAAAATTGGCTTGATTTTCTATGGGTTCATGTTTTCTACCGGTGGTCAATAAATATTAAATGTTTTTACTGTTAGATTTGTCGCCTTCGCCTTTAATGTAGCTTTCGAACAAGCCATCACTCATTTATAAAAACATTTGAAAATTTAAGACCACAATACATTTTATGTAAAAAATATTCAAACAAATTTGGGTTGTTAAGCTTGAGAGGGTTTCTCGCCACCATATTCTCTCATATCATTCAAAAAATAAACCGGGGCTCAATAGAGAAGTAAATTTGCTACATTTCGGTACCAAGGAAGTATGCAAAAATACACAAATTTATGGTGTTTTATACAAAAGTTAGATGAAAAACGCAAAAACCCCTATTTTTACTCATGAAAATGCCACTTGTTGCTTCAAGTGGTCTCTAGTTCCAAAAATTCTGACTTTAGAAAAATCGGTCTGGATTTTCGGGTAGAAGAGATTGTGGGCTTCATTTTGGTGTATTGAAAAAGCTCTAAAAATGCAAATTTGTAGCATCTCATGCAAAAATAAATTCTTCGTTTTTTAGAGCTAAAGATGGTCACCACCAGAAGAATGTGCTCCGAGTCAGATGGTTCGTCTTTATCTGAAATTCGTGCAGCGGCATCCAAGAAAAGATGGGAGAAGAATAAGCGCACGAAGCAGGCTAAGAAAAATTCTTGTGAGCGAGCTAAGGCCGCTACAAGAATTCGTCTTTGTAAGCTGTTTTTACCTTACTCTTTGGTAGTGGTTATAAGTCTTTTGTTTCAGCAAAACTGGCCAAAGGAAAGCAAAGCAGTCAAAACACGCTCAAGATGATGTCGAAGCAAAGGCCCTTCTCTCAGCCAAGAGAAAGCAAGCAGCTTTCAAAAGATGGGGGAGATTCAGACAAGAAGAGAAAGCAGCGAGTAGATGCGACCGGAACCGGCAATGCCATGTCGATTGGTTGAAAAGCAGCAAGTTCAAGCAATGAAAGCGCGTAGTCAGCAAGTAAAAAAGCAGAGAGAAGCCAAGAAGAGGGCAACTGAGCAGCCAAGGATGCCGGAAAAATTCGTCTCCGTAAGCTATCAGTAATTATTTCAACTTCAGATCATTATTGGTTTACATCATTACAGAGATGCCAAACTTTCGTTGAAAATTGATGCGCTCAGCTGCTTCAATCTGATCAACGTCTCGCCAATTACTCAGTCGGTCGTTTTTTTGATCCTTTGGTGGGTCGTGCGTCGCGCCATCGTAAGGGATAAGGATGTAAGGGAGGCTGAAACTGCTCATATGGTAAGTCATAAGCTCGTTGTAGTACAGTAGACGCTTAGATTAACTGCAACCCGAGGGATCGTCCTTGAAGGATGTTGATTTAGAGTCTCATTAATCCGAATGGCTTGCGAATTGACTTTTTCAGCTGCGTGAGTCAATGAACAATGATCCTGGTTTCTGAAGTTGCGCAAGATCCGTGCAGTCCAGAAGATAGCCAAGACTGTGTCATCCGCCTCATCTAATCTTGTTTTCCCTCCGTCGGATGGCCTCATGTAAGTTTTCTTGCTGTGAATTTCCATTTTCAGGTGTGAAACAATCTTATTCAGGCTCAACATCGTCCATAATGACTGTTTGGATATCTTCAATTAGCAAGGATGCCAAGAAGCGTTGTTGAAGAAGGATAATATTCCAGGAAAATGTTGTAAATGGATCCGATGTTGCGTTATATTGTACATTTACTTTTGAGTTTCCGCAAAATAAATGTTATTTTGGTACCATTGCATGAATCTGGTGATTTAGGATAGTGGCGGGGCCTAGTTGTGCTGTGTTTTTGATCTAATTTTTTGTTGACCATTCGTTTCTATGGCATTTTTATAGTTTTCGTAAATCAAGCAAAACGTGATTTCAGTACTGTCAAAACATCATCGGAATGCTTGAATTAGTCCAAAAAGCAAGTTTTAGAATTTTTGGTCAAAATTTGCATATCGTAGTCATAAAACTGAAAATTATAGAAAATATGGGAAAATGTCTTTCAAAAATCTTGGCGTTTTGTTGTTTTTAAAGTGATTATGTTTTTGAATTTTAAGCCCCTGTGGATATTTAAAATTTTTAAGCATAAATAGTCAAAAATATGACCAAAATATGCACCAAAAAGTCAGAATATGCAGTGAATATGCAAAATATGCTCTAAAAACGCGAAATATGCCAAAATATGCTAGAAAAAAACACCATAAAAAGCCTTCCGCTTTCTTCCCTTCCTTCGCTTTCCTCCAATAGGCACATCCGTAATTTCTTGTGGATAGAAACCCTTCTCGTCAGATTACCCACATTTGAACAAAGTTGGCACTTTTCAGCCAAAGGTGGCAATTTTCAACCAAAGGTGGCACATTTCAACAAAAGGTGGCACTTTTCAGCCAGAAGGTGGCACATTTCAGCTTTGTTGACTAAAACTCAAAAAAGGTGGCACTTTTCAGCCAAAAGGTGGCACATTTAATCCTCGTCCTGAATCAATGAAGATGAACGTAATCGTTGCTGTGAGCTCTATTAGATAATTTTTTCTAGCTGATATGCCGTCTACAGCTTTTCTCTTGTTCTTTCTTTTCAGGCTTCTTCAACGTGATTAGCAATTAACTGAAAATGTTGACGCCGTATTAGATCAGCCATCTGGTCATCCTTTTTTGTGGAAAACTCAGTCGTCAAGTATTTGCAATCCGCGTAGACCATTAGATAAGTTTCTTCTGTTTTCTTGTCAGCTTGTGCTTTAGGGTCCCTCATCTTGTTCAGGCGGTCTATCGCAAGTGTTAGGCCAGGTTGAAAGGGAAAGGTCATAACATGTGGCATTGTCCTTCGGGAAAAGTCATCCAGCAAGTTCGTCAAGCCAGAGAATGGACACAAAGTGAATGGGGAGCCATGTCAACGAAAAGGTGGAAGTATTCAAAGAATACGAAAGTGCTAGAGCTCTCGCATTCAAGCTGCGTCAAAAAGATATTCGTCAACCTCTTACTGCACCAGAGCCCAAAAGAAGCAGTGTTGCGAGAAAATCCATTGTTCCATCTTTATTACAGTAGCTTTTTAGGGGAGTATGACAGTAGCGTACCCTACAAAGCAGACAATTTAAAGGTCTCTGCTCACACTCTAATCACAGTCAACAACCATTCAACAACAACATTTTATCGAATGGGACAATAACGTACAACAAGTCAATGAAGATTTCATGTCATATCTATCTTCTAATCCACTTCCTCGATAGTCGTCCGGCACCCGATCCTCCTGTGGCACCAGCACTAGCAGCAGACGGTGCACCCCCAGCAGACGGAGCACCCCCAGCAGACGCATACAGCTTAGTCATAATCGGATTGCAGAGCGACTCCAAGTCTTTCTGATGATGCTCGAATTCTTCCTTCTCCGCCATCTGATTGCTGTCCAGCCAGGAGATGGTCTCATTCACTTGCCAAGCACCTTGCTCTTATCCTCTTCACTGATCGCAGTCTTCGTCTAAATTAACCCATGCTATTCAAAACGAGAAACATATAATTGAGCAATACTCACCTTATCGTCCTCCATAGTCTGCTTCATGTGTGTAGCAGTACGATTCAAGGGAATTCTTCGCAGCAATCCGATCACGCTGTGCTTCATCTTCATTCTTGTACTGCTCCGCTTCCTGGACCATTCGCTCAATGTCGTCCTGCTCAGGCGTCCTTTATCGTTGGTGATCGTGATCTTGTTCTTCTTGCCAGTAGACTTGTCCTCAGCGGAAACGTTGAGAATACCATTGGCATCGATATCAAAGGTGACCTCTACCTGAGGTACGCCACGAGGAGCAGGAGGAATGCCACTTAGTTCAAACTTGCCCAGCAGATGATTGTCCTTGGTCAGAGTTCGCTCACCTTCGAAGACCTTTAAAGGGCAACATTATTCAATCTCTATCACACACGGAAAGAATAAATTTTAACCTGAATGAGCACACCAGGCTGGTTGTCCGAATAGGTGGTGAACGTCTGCGACGTCTTCGTAGGAATGGTCGTATTACGCTTGATCAAGGAAGTCATCACCCACCGGCAGTTTCTATTCCCAGCGACAGCGGAGCAACATCCAACAGAAGAAGATCTTGAACAGCCTCAGACTTGTCGCCAGAAAGAATAGCAGCCTGCACAGCGGCACCATAGGCTACGGCTTCATCCGGATTGATACTCTTGTTAAGTTCCTTGCCTGAGAAGAAATCCGACAACAGTTTCTGAACCTTCGGAATGCGAGTGGATCCTCCAACCAACACAATTTCGTGAATCTGCGACTTGTCCATCTTGGCATCGCGAAGAGCCTTCTCCTACATAAATTAACTAGTATGAACAAAATTTTGTAGAGTGGCAGTAATGCTTACAACTGGCTCCATGGTATTGCGGAACAGATCAGCACACAGCTCTTCGAAGCGGGCACGAGTGATGCTGGTGTAGAAGTCAATACCTCGAAAAGAGAATCAATTTCCACACTAAATCACAAGAGATTAAGTTCTATGAAGAGAATGCGCTAATTTTATAACAACCTGGCTTGAGTAGAGCTCGACAAGGTCCGCTTGGCACGCTCACAAGCTGTACGAAGACGACGAAGGGCCCGAGGATTGCTGTAATTTAGAAGTTTAGAACATAACTATGACATTAAACGAACCAACCTCGTGATATCCTTGTTATTCTTACGCTTGAACTCAGAAACAAAGTGAGTGACCATGCGATTGTCGAAGTCTTCTCCACCCAAATGCGTATCGCCAGCCGTTGACTTGACTTCGAAAATTCCATCCTCAATGGCCAAGACTGACACGTCAAATGTTCCACCACCAAGGTCGAAGATCAGCACATTCTTTTCGCCCTTGCCCTTCTTGTCCAACCATAAGCGATAGCAGCGGCAGTCGGCTCGTCTGAAACATAAAAAATTAAAATGATTGCCTAGTACATAAATCCAATTTCACTTACTGATGATTCGCAGCACGTTCAGTCCCGCAATGGCTCCAGCATCCTTGGTGGCCTGGCGCTGGCTGTCATTGAAGTAGGCCGGAACCTGAAAATAGACAATAAGACCCCTCACACATTGTTATTAGAAATTCCGACCGTGATGACAGCATCGGTGACCGTGGAGCCAAGGAAAGCTTCGGCCGTTTCCTTCATCTTCGTGAGAACCATGGACGAGATTTCCTCCGGGAAGAACGTCTTCGTTTCACCTTTGACCTCGACTTGAATCTTCGACGACCAGCCTCAGCTTGCACCACTTTGAACGGCCAATGCTTCATGTCCTGCTGAACTGGAGTGTCGGAGAACTTGCGACCAATAAGACGCTTGGCATCTGAAAATATTGGCTTATTGAGAGTACAGCCAGACCGATTCACGAAAAACTAACCAAAGACGGTGTTGGAAGGATTCATGGCTACCTGATTCTTGGCAGCATCTCCGATCAAGCGCTCCGTATCAGTGAAGGCGACATAAGAAGGAGTCGTGCGGTTTCCTAAATATCAAGGACATATTGTTTTAGCGCTTTAGATCCACTAACATAAAAACTAACCCTGATCGTTGGCAATGATCTCCACCTTACCGTGCATGAAGACACCCACGCAGGAATACGTCGTTCCAGATCGATTCCAATAGCGTTGGCTTTGCCCATAACTTTGCTTTCTTCAGATTTCTTTCAGAAGTCGCGAGAAAAAGCTGCAAAAAGACAGCATTATTATTGTACACAGAAGACAAGGAAGAAAGCACACAGCAAAATTTTTAGCAATTATAGACCATAAAACTTTTATGATAAAAGTAAGGGCAGAACTAGACTCTCAGGGTACATGACAATTTTCCGCCGACAATTTTCCGCCGACAATTTTCCGCCGTCAATTTTCCGCCGCGACAATTTTCCGCCGACAATTTTCCGCCGACAAATTTTCCGCCGACAAATTTTCCGCCGACCAATTTTCCGCCGACAATTTTCCGCCGCCATAATTCAATTTCTGTTCCTAACTGTTTTCTTTAGTGATAGGGCCGAGCTACAAACACTATTTACTCGGATCCTTAGCTCTTAGCGCTTATTTCATTGAATTATTCTTGTTTTTTTTACCACACCTTACTATTTTGTGCCGACAATTTTGTGGGGGCAATTTTCTTCCGTTATTCCATTTCTCTGATCATATCAACGTTTTGTCTTTTTTCAGTCAACTAACATTGTTTTTGTGGTAACTCGCTAAAGCTGAAAATGTCAAAACTGTCTTTCTCGTTTTTTGTTTGGACTCACATCCTTCAGTTCTAATTCCTAGCATTCCTCTTGTTCCTTCCCCTGTACCGTTCCACACTTCACATTTCATTGAAGGAATTAAAAAATGAAGCGACTTATAAATTTATTCAGACAATTATAACATCCCACAACAACTATAAGTTTAGTATCAGGAATAACATCGCACAGAAATAAATTACAACATTTGAACTCAATTCACCACCAAGAATTTTGCTGACCATTTCTTTCGTATTCCTTCATGTCGTCTTGCAGAAAATCGATGGGAGCACCACGAGATATTCGCTCTACAAATTGACATATGAAAGCTCCGTAGTCATACCCATTGTCCTGCTTCGGAATGTTCTGCATTCCAAGCACTGCATCAAACAATTCAAAGCACATCTTTGCGCAAAAACTAATCCAATTCGAAGAGTATGTCTCCTCTTCATCAGTTTTACACTGCGTATGTCGCCAGAAAATCCCTAAATAACTCTTGATGACCAAACGAATCTTCAAACCTCCTACTTGTTTGAGTTGAGAACGTGACTGCCATTTCCGAGAAGCGAGTCATAGTGGATCAATCTTCTCTGATTTATTTTGACTACCTGAAGAGACAATATATAATCCCGTGAAGTCCAAAACTGACATATGAAAGCTCCGAAGATAAAAAATTACCACTAAGCCCAGTGCTAAGGAGTGTAAATCGACAAAAAGAGAACATTTGTTGCAAGGAGCTGCACGTTTTTGAGACTGCTTAAAAACACCTTCAGCACCCTCTTCTTTACTTGCGGGAAGAACAAAGTATCAAATGTGTGGACCTAAGAAAAAAGTCGAACTTGCAGAAGACGTAATAATAAAAACCGTTGCAAATTGAGATTCGAATAAGAGCGGCGAACAATAGGCTGCATGTAGAAGTTGATAACTTCACCCTTAAGACATTTTCCCGGCTTAAGGCAATCCACATCTTCTCTGGTTAGCTTCATTCTAAACTCATTAGCACACACTTCATTCCGATCATCTGAAGCGACATGATAATTTTTAAAACACTAATTCGAAGAAGTTTACCTGGAGCCTGATCCATGTCAGACTTACTACTGTCTTCTTCATCGTCAGCTTCTTTAGAAAGTAAATAAGGAAAACAAAGCTCTTTCTGTTGGCAAGCACCACAAAGACCTAAAGTCAATGTATGACGAGGAAAACTCGTGGAAATCAAAAGTACCTGTGCGAAAAGCAGAGGTGTGATCAGAAAAGTTCCATCGCTGTAGATTTTCTTGACACTGCTCATCTATTGACCATAGTTTTTGCGTCCGAAACCAAGCATTCTTCTTCCGATTTCTTTCTCCATTCCTGATTAGAACAAAAGGAATTCAACTGGCTGTCTTACACTGACGGCTTCGTAGAAGCAATAGACTCAGGCGGGATCACAATGTCTTTGAAAATAAATAATTCTCAGTGGCTATGCTCAGTTAAAAAGAAAGCCATAAAAATGAAAAAAGCAGCATTGAAAACTCTCACCATTGTAGTAGTTGTCGCTAGTTCCTTTTGTTCGTTGCGAATAGCCGTGGAAAAGGCATGGGGGATTTAGCTTCACATCCATGAGGCGTAACAAGTCTAAAACAAACAGTAAAAGCAGTGAAGAAACTTAAAAAGAATGAATTATACTTGATGAATCGACCGCTTTCGAGCCAAAACCAAGCTCTGCCTTTGCATCTATTGACATCGCAGTTGGCAGAGACTTCCCCTTCATTGTTTCCCTTTAAGTTTCGATTCTTGTAGCACATTCGTCTTCTCTCGACGAACTTCTTATTCCCATGTTCCGAGAGGCGTTCATCTGTAACGAATGATGAAATGTGATAAGGTACTGAAAAAAACAAAGCAGGTTTCCTATACACCCGCAGTCAAAATTTGCTTGGGACTTCACAATTGATTTTCCTATTATAAATGACTATGAGGAAGGAGTTGTTAGCGAATAGGGTTGTCGATCGATTTATCGAAATCAATCGAAATCGACCGAAAATCGAAGCTTTTTCGATATTTTCGATTATTTCGATAATCGATTATCGAAACATTTCGATTCGATCGATTCCCGATTATCGATTATCGAAATTTTTCGATATTTTCGATATTTCGATAATTGATTAATCGAAAATTTTTCGATTTTTTCGATAATTCGATTATCGATTAATCGATAGCCTTCGATCAATTTTCGATTATCGAAAACCGAAGATTTTTCGATTTCGATATTTTGTGAAGTATTTGTTATAAAATGTAGAGTTTTATTTTCAAGAACTTTCAAAATAACCTGATTTTAACGAAAGATCAATGATTCGCTTCTCACCCCCTTATTTTATTTCACTAAGAAGACTGTCATTCAATGCGTCCTTTTGAAGCTCTTTTATTTCCCTACACAATGAAGTGTCAAGAATTTTAATAGAATGACTTGGGTCCTTAATTAATACTTGATCCATTTTTTGCCCATGGACAAAAATGGACTGTTGCATAAAGACGGTCACAGGGGCATAAAATTTTGCACAATTGAAATAACTGTTAACGCCGTTAGATTGAGGAGAAAAAATGCTACAAAAAGGCACAAGACAAAACTATATCCAAATTCACATTGGTTATAAATAAGAACTTAAAGAAAAAATTTGTGTCAAAAAATTCTTGTTCCATTTTTTTGACCGGTACTGTATATTTCGATCATTTAGTCACTCTTTGAATACTTTACCTTTGTACGTTGATGGCTCAATAAAATACTTGTTTGTTCATATTATCACTTTTTCGTGTGTTGGAATAATGGTATAAGGTAAACTTAATAAGGGATGATAATTTCATAGATTTCGATCGATTTTCGATCGAAATCGATCGATTATCGACCAATTTTCGATCGATTCCCGATTATCGATTATCGAAATTTTTTCGATATTTTCGATATTTCGATAATCGATTGATCGAAAATTTTCGATTCGATCGATAATTCGATAATCGATTAATCGAAAATTTTCGATTTTTTCGATATTTCGATTATCGATTATCGAAAATTTTCGATATTTCGATTTTCGATTTTTCGATAATCGAAAAATTTCAAATCGATCGACAACCCTAATAGCGAATAGTAGACTTTAGCCAAAATAACAAGGCCACCGCCAAAAAAGAAATGCATGAACGAAGGTTTGATGTATAAACAGAAAATTAAAAAATGGCGGCGGAAAATTGTCGGCGGAAAATTGTCGCGGCGGAAAATTGACGGCGGAAAATTTGTCGGCGGAAAATTTGTCGGCGGAAAATTGTCGGCGGAAAATTGTCGGCGGAAAATTGGCAGCGGAAAATTGACTGGTACCGAGACTCTCATTCTAACAATGACGAGTGAAAAATTTTGTGTGTCTTCAGAAAATTCAAAGCGTTCCAAAAAAAATGCATGTTCAAATTGCTGAAAACACTTAAAGGAAGGGAAACTTCCTATACGCATCGCCTATCGGTCGCAGGTTCAATTCCACTGGCTGCACACCCTATTTGTTTTGCTCTATCTTTTAGAAACTTCGCTGACTTCTAGGGTCAAAAACTATCGATTAAAGGGGCATGATCGTGCCCGATGGGGAGAAAAGGCGCGAACAGCAGTCCTTTTCTTTCTCGATAAATTTTCACATTCGTTCTCGTCTAGATTTTTTAAGTTTTCTGTCTAGTTTTTAAGGCTCTAGGTGAATTCATCCTCAACCGATTCATCCTCGGTGAATTCATCCTCGGTGAATTCATCCTCCGGTGAATTCATCCTCTAACGAATTCATCCTCGGTGAATTCATCCTCCTTCTTGTCTTGAGCAGAATATGTTTAAAGACCTAATCCTTATATAGTAAGAGAGCACCCTCATTGATATCGGGGCACCCTTAGAAAGCACCCTCATTGATATCGGGACGAAACCAGGGCCCAAGAATTGTTCCACCCTAACCCTAATTCCTGGGTAGGTAACTGCTGGTCAGGTGCGTGTTCACCTGGATGGCTTAAAAATGGAAGTAAAAAAAGTTTACACATAGTGGGACTCGAACTAGTAACCTCGGTGACAGCAACCCCTCCCCAATTTATACCAAGTGGTCGTAAACCAGGTGGTCGACCACTTGGATCAAAATTTTTTTTCACGTTTTCGGGTTCCAAAACAATTTTTCTGGAATAATTCGAGCATGCTGAAGATGGTTTGACAGTGGTAAAATCACGTTTATCTAGAAATTTTTGAGTTATTGCTAACGATTGATTTTGATAAATCAATCGTTAGCAATAACTCAAAAATTTCTCGATAAAACGTGATTTACCACTGTTAAACCATCTTCAGCATGCTCGAATTATTCCAGAAAAATTGTTTTGGAACCCGAAAACGTGAAAAAAATTTTGATCCAAGTGGTCGACCACTTGGTTTGGTGCATGGATTCTCAGGGGTGATGTAGAAGTGGCTGGTTCGAATCCATCTGGCTGCATACCTTACTTTTTACCCCATTTTTAATGGGGTTTTTATTGGGGATGTTTAAGGTGGTTTTGAGTGGTTTCGGATTGTTTGGGACTACTTGGGTGTTCAGGGTGATTTTGAGTGGTTTGGGGTGGTTTCGGATGGTTTGGGACCATTTGGGGTGAACGAACTTTTTTCGCTAAAGTTTAAAAATTATAATGACTATATTTCCTGTCAAGACAAAAAGGAGGATGAATTCACCGAGGATGAATTCACCGGAGGATGAATTCGCTAGAGGATGAATTCACCGAGGATGAATTCACCGAGGATGAATTGGTTGAGGATGAATTCACCGTCGCCCAGTTTTTAAAAGCAGTATAAGGTCATCTATATCAGATTTGACGCAGAACGAGGGAAAAAGGAGACGATTCGAAAAAAAATTCGAAAAAACTGCTGGTTCGCGCCTTAACGCACGGGCATGCCCCTTTAATCGATTGCAATATGCAACCATTTCCTGCACTGCTTTACTGTCACCAAACGCCCTTATTTTAGGATTTCATGCAAAATGACAGACCTATGTCGGAAGGTGTGCAATTGGACGTCGTTGAATGTTTTTTAAACTTTAGCTCAAACTAAATATTACTTTTTTCTTCGTGTGATAGCTCAAATTAAAGCCTAGAGTCTTGACTACATTTTATTACATGAAACGTGTGACTTGTATAAAAAAGTCAGAAAATATCAATCAACCCAATCAAGGAAAAGCCCAAAAACGATCGATTTTCGGAAATTTATCCTATTTTAGCCTGGATACAAGCTCCAGTAGCTGTGAAAGCCTGAGGTGATGATTTTATTGGAAAGCCAAGAGTGTCAGGATCATTTAGACACCAAACTTGTAAATTAAAGGATGTAAAAAAGAAGGTTATCAGCCAGTGGAAGTCAAATCTTTGACCTAGGCGATGCGTATAGGAAGTTCCCCTCCCTTTAAGCAGCTTTCACAACGAGTGTCAGACTCAGTGCGCGACTTGGCGTACTTTTGGCTTTAGTTTTGTTTCTTAACACGCCCAATACGACTTCGTAGACCGATATTTTCTGAATAAGAATTTTAAGCTGAACACGATGGTCCGGGTCCTTCTCGCTTCAATCATTGACGAAATAGGTGAAAAAGGATCCGGACGGTAACAAGTTGCGGAAGCTCAAAATCCAGCTGGATACTCACAGGTTTTCAAGTGGTGCGTCGTGATTGTTATACTGCACGCACGCTCATAATACACCAAAATGTTAGCAAGGAGCTCAGCTTACTATCGATACCAAACATAGCCTGTTTTTTTATTTTTAAAGACAATCTAAATCACCTCTTATTTGTTAAAGGGCCTGACCTCTTCCTACTCGGTGGTCCCCGCCAATTCAAAAATTTTCCTTGATCATTGGACTTCTGTACGGATTTTTCCGCTTGGTTTCTAACAAAACTAGGCCTGAAATCAAATTTTAGGCTTAGTTTTGTTAGAAACGTGGCGGAAAAATCCGTACAGAAGTCCAATGATCGAGAGAAAATTTTGAATTGGCGGGGACCACCGAGTAGGAAGAGGTCAGGCCCTTTAAGTTAGGGGTTCTCATTATGTCTATCTCTCACTTTCTACAAGCTGTAACTTTATTTTAAGACAATACCCAGCTAAATTTTTCACACAAAATAAAGTCGTGGCGAAATATTCAAAAATATTATATACCGTATTTCCTCTAATGAAACCACATGCTCCAATAAGCCTAGAACCCTTACTTTGAGGACCTACAGGGTGGCCCAAAAAACCTGAAAAAAATCTGAAAATTTTTGTCAAGGGCTTCCGCGCACCGTCTGAAATAAAGAATTTTTGGTGCAAGCAAGGATGTTTAAATAACGGTAAATCCGCGGATATATCCACGGATTTATAAGCGGATAAAATCTGCGAATAAATATGAGCATGGTTATTTTCACTAAAAGTAAAAAAAGTTAAACTAACTGGCGGACAAAAAGTCCTTGGACAAATTTTGAGCTCACTTTTTGAAATAAAAATTTAACGATGAGAAAATTCCTAAAAATAGGTTTTGTAGCCCTGAATCTCCTCTTTCAAATGGCATATTGCTTTCAGCTTGACTATTTTGGATAAGTCACTATTTGGCTCCAAACACTTGTCTGGTCATTTCGAGAAGGTTACCAACGTTTTCATCACTTTAACTGGTCAAATGTTTTATTGAATTTTAAGTGTCACTGCAGAATTTTATCACCATGTTGTAGCGCAGCTCAAGAGCTACAAAACCCATATTACAGAGTGATTTTTGAATATCTGATGGTTGAGATATGTCCTTTTGGAATAAATCAATTTCTTGAAAAAATGACCAAAATGAAAGTTTTTGCCAATTTCTCGGATTTTGGTCATTTTTTCAAGAAATTGATTTTTTCCAAAAGGCCGTATCTCAACACTCAGATCTTTAAAATTTTTTCTGTGATATGGGTTTTATAGCTCTTGAGCTGCGCTACAACATGGTGATAAAATTCTGCAGTGACACTTAAAATTCAATAAAACATTTGACCAGTTAAAGTGATGAAAACGTTGGTAACCTTCTCGAAATGACCAGACAAGTGTTTGGAGCCAAAGAGTGACTTATCCAAATAGTCAAGCTGAAAGCAATATGCCATTTGAAAGAGGAGATTCAGGGCTACAAAACCTATTTTTAGGAATTTTCTCATCGTTAAATTTTTATTTCAAAAAGTGAGCTCAAAATTTGTCCAAGGACTTTTTATCCACCAGTTACTATTTTCAGTGTTCACCTGGAACAATAGTACAAATAGTCTAAATACAAATAGTCTAACAGAGGGATGGAAAAAGTATTTTTCCAAAAAGATTGTACACTTAAAAACCGCCGAAGCTCTTTTTCGAAGTTTTATGTCAAAATACAGACTTTAGTTTACCCCAGATAGGTTTTTTTTTATTTCAGAATCCTGTTTTAACTATAAAAAAACTTTTTTAAATACTTTTTGAAAAAAAATTTAGTGCAGCAAAAAACACGACTAAAAGACTGCTTTTTAAACAAAACTTATTTTTTAGTAGTATAGTACACCTATTCAAACGTATTCACGCGTTTTTTGATAAGCTCCCTTCGCACTCCGGCGTAACACGTAACTAATTCTGTTACGCGATTCGTGTTACGCGACTCTGTCACGCGTAACAACTTTTTTGAGTCTCTTCAAGACGACACTAAACAAGCGAAATCTGTCATTGCAGCGTAAAAATCTCTTCAAGAAACGAACGATGACTCAAAACAAGTGGAAATCAAAGAATATAATGTTTTTGTCGAGCAAGATGAATATTTGCTACACCCCAGACTTTAGCTTTTTGAGTTTATATAAGTCAATGAAGATCACCCTGCTCGCTAAAGCCTGAATTGGAGACATTTGTATAGCCAAAAACAACCCAAATTTTTCATGATGATTCTTAATCAAGTGTTGCACTATTTCTGGAAATCAAACTAATCAAACCAAATTTGCGGCGTCTTTGGGTTTGAATTGGTTCAGACAGATTGACAACTTGCAACTGATTGGTCCCCTAATCTTACATGGATAAAGTGATTGAAGGCTTGTCTGTATAGTTTTTACTTAATATTTAGTATAAGCATTTTTTAATTCTACCATTCCACTATATACATGAAGTTTCAATAGGCTATTTATATTTTTTTCTTTTTCAAAGTTGGGTTTTTAAAGTTTTTCTTTGATGTATTTTTGAAATAACCTGATACCGGATATTTTGTCCATAAATTTTTATCAACATGATAGACGGATAGTGATATCACAGTACAGTCAAACCTCGATATAAGACCACCCCTGGGGACCGGTTCCAAGGTGGTCTATCGAGGGTGGCCTTATATCGAGGGTGGCCTTATATCGAGGTGGTCTTATATCGAGGTTTGACTGTATTGAAGAAAACACTGAAAAACTATCGACCATCTGAGGACGGACTATGACAAATGTATATTCTGAAGCATACTTCACTTCGCTAGCAAAATGCTATCCGCTTTTCTATAGTGATCGGGTATGAGCCCTGTTAGAAAGACAGCCCATCAGAAATCCCTTACTCCCTTATAAGAAAATGTCAGAATGCGCTAAATAACCCAGTTCTAATGTCAAAGATGAACATTGAAGAAGCATGCTCACGGTGGTCTGGTGGTCCCCGCTAATTCGAAAATTTGTCGAAATTGTTGGATTTAGGGCGGACTTTTTTGATATTTACGGACTTTTTTGTTGAGTTACTAACAAAACTAAATCTTGAATTGAATTCTTGACCTTGTTTTGTTAGAAATAGGGTTGTTACACAGTTAACTCGATTTTTTCTAAAATTTTGACCTCATTTCTTGTTTTTATGCTACTTTTTTTCTAAAACTTTGAGCATGTTACCCCACGTTCGAAAGCCTAGAATGTTGGCTATCCAATGGTTTAAAAATTTCTTGGTTTGGTTCACGAAAATGCAAATATTTTATTACAAACACTTTCGAATTATTTCGAATTATTTTCGAACTTTTAATTCGAAATAGTTCGAAATAATTCGAAAGTGTTTGCAATAAAATATATGAATTTTCCTGAACCAAACCAAGAAATTTTTATGCCATTGAGTAGCCAACATTCTAGGCTTTCGAACGTGGGGTAACGTGCTCAAAATTTTAGAAAAAAAGTAGCATGAAAACAAGAAATGAGGTCAAAATTTTAGAAAAAATCGAGTTAACTGTGTAACAACCCTAGTTAGAAATGAAGTTAAAAGATCCAAACAGAAAGTCAATGATAAAGAAAAATTTTGAATTCGCGGGAGACCACCAGACCCCGTGAGCATGGTCTTTCAAAGGGCATGCCCACGCTAATAAGACATGGTGCGCGGGAATTCAAATGTTTTCCTAATCATTAAACTTCTGTACGGATTTTTCAACTTAGTTGTCTAACAAAACTATACCTAAAATTAAATTCTAGGCTTTGTTTTGTTAGAAACCGGGTTGAAAAATACGTACAGCAGTCCAATGATTAGGCAAAAAAAATTGAATTACGGGCACCACCTCTTATTGGCGTGGGCATGCCCCTTTAAGGCAGAAGCATTTTGACAAGTACTCGTTTTGAATTTTACAAAAATATACTATTTTCGGTTACGATTGAACAAACAAGGTGGTTCTGTATTAACTGCCACATAAAAAGAGATAAGATTATTACGTCGACTTACTTTTAACATAAGGTCAACATATTTTACAAAAAATATTTCCTAAAGAGCAGAATTTTTTTTGTATCCTGTAGCCATCACTAGAGTTGATTGCAATGCAATACATTGCATTGTAATAAGACATTTTTAGCAAAAAATATTGCATTGCAATATTGCAAAAGTGCAAAGCTTCAGCTGTAGCCATTACAATTTTTTTGCACTTTTCTATGCTTCATTATGTTCTTCTTATTCCAATATACTTTTTATGATAATTTTGATAATTTTATTAGGATTATCTTGTTTCATTTCATTCATCTTGTTTCATTTTAGTCAAAAAAAGCTAATAGTTCGGTATTCATTAATTGCAAAAATGCGTCAAAATTTTGGTCAATATGGTCAATAATTATCCTTTCTTTTTTCCCTTTGACTATATGCAGAAATACAGAAAATTTTGTGCTTCGGTGCAAAAATAACTTCTTTTTTGGTCAATTTCCGGAGCAAGAACTCAACTGCATCGGGTTTTAGAGGTTCGCAAACATCACTGACGGATAAAAATTGTAACATTCTCAGAGCAAAAAAAGGATTCAAAAACTTGATGACTATTCTTCAATCGACCTTGAAAAGCTTTCCATGCATCGACCTCCTTGCTTTGATGTTTCAAATCAACAAAAGCGGTCCCAAAGCAGGATTGATTCTGAAAAACAAATTTTTTGAAAGAGAGTCGTTTCCACCGGAGCTCAAATAAAAAGTTTGAAAAACTGAGATTTATGTAAAGGACGGCTAAATAAGTCCCACACATGTTTCGTACATAGAGATTTTTCTGTATTTATATGTCTTCTTTTTAATACATTCTAGTACAATTCATTTCAATTAGATCATGAAATTATGTGTCGCCGCTACGATTATTAACACTATTGAACTAAGTCAAACCCGAAAATGGAAGCTCTATTTACAACGTGAGTGCACAGTTCAGACGATAGTTGATGAGGCTTTGAGAAAGGCCAACTTTGGAGCAAATTTTGTTTGCAATAAAGTTGAGATCAACGACGAAGACATCGGAGAACTGCTAGAAGTGGCTGCAAAAGATCAGGTGGAAGACAAAGGCAAATATGTCATCCATGTTCAGCCAGCTGGATTGTTGAAGGACGATAGTTTCTGGACGTATGAAAATGTTAGCTTCATTCAACCTTATATTTAGATTTTTTTAACTTAAGTTTGCAAGTTTTTTAAAGGACCCTGTCTCTTCCTTATCATGGCAATTTCAGAGGCTTGAATGCGCGCGGGACTACAGAGATTTTGTCAATAATGTTTTCGAATTATTTTTTGTTTGCATTTTAAATTTTGAACGTTATGTTCTATTCGATACAAATCACATTTCGACAGTGACAGTTGTGGAGCAGCGGAAGTCGGATAAGTAGTCAGATTGGGCATTGTCAAGCAACGTTGGGCTCGACTAGTGAATAGTTCTATATTTTTAACGAATTTACAAGTTTATTTTCTAAACAATAGCGCAAATAAAAAAACAATTCGATAGCTTTGATAGCTCTTGTTATTGTCTTTCGGCGATTCGAGATTTTTCCGTTGGACATTTTTCCGTCAAAATTGTTCGGCGGTCATTTTTTGGCTGTACTTTTTTTCTTGATCGAGAAAAATGATTTGTTAGTACGGTTTTGTAGCTAAGATTCAGGGCTTCAAAATGAGCTATTAACATACAATGTCTGATTGCAAAATTTTGGATAAAATGTCCAATCTGACACTAAAAGGGAGTTGGACACTTTTCCGTCGAAATCGGAGACTCAGTGTCAGACTGGGCATTCTTATCCAAAATTTTGCAACTGAACGTTGATTGTTGATGGCTCATTTTGAAGCCCTGGACCTGAGCTACAAAACGGTACTAACAAAATTCGTTTTTTCAATCACGAAAAAAAGTTACAGCCAATAAATGACCACGGAAAAATTTCGACGGAAAAATGTCCAACGGAAAAATGTCCTAAACCCTGTCTTTCGAACCCAAAAATAGACTTAAAATTTTTTTAAAGGGAGATAAGTTTTCGACTCTCAGTTTTCGACTTTCATAATGCTTTCAATCTACAATGTTTCCTATAAAATGTTAGGAAACCTGAAGCCCAGTTAGTCCTATCCTGGCTAAGTCCATGTTCGAACTGTTTTTTTCCTTGTACTTAAAGGGGCATACCAGAGCGTTACACTGAAATTGAGGCGGAGACCAGTAATTTATTTCTCTTGACTATTTTCTATGAGCGTTCTACCTGATCAGACAAAAGTTTTCTGCCTACTTTTTAAAAGTAGGGTAAGGTCCTAAGTATTAGATTTCACATGGAACAAGTAAAAAAAGAACGTTTTTTGAAAAATTGGTGGTCCCCGTTTTAATTTGCAGTATAACGCGCTGGTATGTCCCTTTGAGGTGTCGAAAATGTGCAAAGATATGCTAGATTTGAAACAGGCTTATGGCAATATACAACCCTTATTATCAAAGAAATGTGATTAACGGATCTTAACAGCAAGAGTTTTAACGTAGGTAAATAGAAATACTTCCGAATTTTAGGATCAGACTCACTGATAAGATTCCATAAAGATTTAAAATCAGGGTTATACGAGGTCAGCTTTTTTGGGCATTGAATTTTTAAGGTCCTATTATGCTGCCTGAAAACCTTTATAACAAATAGTAAATTCTCGTAAAAATCAAAATTTGCTATGGAAAAAAGGAAAAAAGGACACATGTAAGACCAAAACACGGTCGAAAAACTAATTTTTATCGAAAAAATTTACAAATTTCACATACTTAAAAAAACTTACATATGGTATATGATTAATAGGGCTGTCGACGTGGGATTTGTCACTTTTGGACATTTTTTGAATTTAAGCTCCAAAGCCATGTGTAATTCGCTCGGTGATACCTTTTTTAAAATTCGACGATATTTCTAACAAAGTGGTATATCAGTCGTAAAAAGTAGTCAAAAAAATTTTTATGCACCTGGCCTTTCTTTTCGACGTGGGGCGACGTCAAAATCGACTTTTCACGTCGCCCCACGTATAAAAGAAGGGCCAAGTGCATGAAAATTTCGCAAACTAATTCTGACGATTGATATACCATTTTGTTCGAAATATGGCCGAATTTTAAAAAAAGGTGTTACAGGTTAAGGTTTAACACAGATGGCCTTTGGAGCTAAAGCTCAAAAAATGTCAAAAGGAACGAATTCCACGTCGGTAACCCTAATGATTGAAAAAAGAAATAGTTTTGTGCCAACCTGATAGATACCGTACTCTCTGTGATAGAGCGACACCACCTCTTGTTCAAAATCGTGTTATTGGCATTGTGTTTTCGACCTGCTTTCTAAAGTTTTCTCTCAGGCAAGTTGCCACGCATTTTGTAGCCCATTTTGAGCAGTAACTTTCCTAAAAGCAGTTACCAAAAAGTATGTCAAAAACCCAATGCCAAAAACATGATTTCGAATCAGGGGTTGCCGCTCTATTAGAGAAAATACGGTAATCTTAATATAATTTAGGAATCAGTTTTGGGTGGGGAAGAGAAAGAAAACTGGGACATGATGAGCGTGCAAAGTGAGCAAGTGGACAAAAACGTTCTAGAATCTGTTGATTATATGAAACTGTCATGCATCTCAGAACCTGGACTGTTTAGAGCTCCATTGGTGAAGCCTCGAAAGTAAGTAAAACAAACTGTCTACATGATAAAACTTTTTTTTTTGAAAATTTTCATTTAAATTTTAAAAACTTGTGAGTTTGAACTAGGGTTGACCAATGGTCATATGACTGGTCATTTAATACAAAATGAACGGCGGCGTAAATTTCGGTCAGTTTTCTCAGTCATTTTTAACACTCGAAAGTGACTCTGGATACATGTAAAAAGCATGTATACCAGAGTACGGTAGACTTCAGTTAACGAAACTATGTTCAGCATCTTCCTTTTTTTAGTTAGCTGTCTGTAATTAGGGGCTCTTTTATTCCCTTCCTCTCCCTATACAGCCCTCGTTACCTTAAGAAAATTCAAAGGGCGCCAATTTAAAAAGTTTTTAAATTTTTGTAAAATTTTTCTTTCAGCCGAATAATTTGAATTTTTAATGCAGTATGCTGGGTAGAGCCAAATAGCGCTCAGACTCGCTCCCTTTTTGAGAACACTCAAAGCCCACACCCACACTCGTCACTTTTGACTAGTTGAATTTTCAATGTGAACATGACTTTGGGTCTGGATGTGATTGCAGGTGTGGGAGTGGGTCTGGGTGCGGGATACTTCGGTTATGTGAACATACCTTAATGAAATTTGATTGGTGTGAATAAATTTGTTTAATGTATTTTCGAATTAACCGAAAATTACGTCATTTTAGTAAAATGACCGGTCATATGACTACTTTAGAAAATTACCAGTCATTTAGACAACTTCAGTTTTAACACTTTAAGCTAGCGCTCGGAACTCAAAATTTTAAAATAAATGACATTTTTATAAAATAAAAAGCAGTTGGTCACTTTTTCGCCAAAAAGTGCCATTTTTGTCAGTGCTTATTGATTTCTAGCACCAAAAATGAATGTTTTGACACGAAATCTTGAAAATTATATAAATTTTTGAGTACAAGTCTTCAAATGAAGCACGTTTGCAAGCCCTACTTTAAAGGAGGGGAAAAGCTACTCAGATTTGAAAGAGTGGTCTCGGTGGCGCAGTGCGCAAGCGTTTGTTTTTTTTGGCCCAAAATGGTGTTGCAGGTTCAATCCCACGTGGTGGCATGATATTTATTTTGGCTTGTTTGACCAGTTTTAGAAGTGATTAGACTTTTTGACGCCAGCTTCGGAATCAACGACCCAAATTACCACTAGAACTGGTCAAACAAGCCAAAATAAATAGCATGCCACCACTTGGGATCGAACCTGCAACACTATTTTTGGGCAAAAACACAAACGCTTACGCACTGCGGCATGGAGGCCACTTTTTCAAACCTAAGTAGCTTTTCCCCCTCCTTTGACAGAAGTATTGTTAAGAGTTTAGCAACAAAAACAAAAAAATATTATTGTTAATAAAATATTTCAATTTATAGCTCAACTGCAGACAATAAATCAAGTCATCATGCGAACAACATGCAA
This sequence comes from Ditylenchus dipsaci, assembly GCA_004194705.1. NCBI lineage: Eukaryota > Metazoa > Nematoda > Chromadorea > Rhabditida > Anguinidae > Ditylenchus > Ditylenchus dipsaci. The sequence goes on along the minus strand of SADC01000856.1, from coordinate 141,461 downwards.
AGAAGCTTATCCGCGACATCCTCCTTCACCAACCTTCATACACAAGCTAGTGCGTCTCAAACAAGCATGGTCACCGAGAACATGGAGGCATTGAAGTGATAGAAGATGGCACTAGTTCAACTTGTGCTACAGCAATTGGTCACAATCACGACGAGTCTACCTCAGAGCTTTATCAAGATGCCAACCTTTCAAAGGAAGTGGAGTACCGCTTGTCTCTGCTAAATAATTTACAATCTTCTGTTGAATTGCCTTCTTCCATGATCAGCAGCAGTGGTATGGCAGCAGACACCATAAATCAACCAGTTGGTCAACAATACGAATCAAACTTAGTTTACAACGATTCTGTGCATGCTAACGAATCTTCTAAAGAAGATTCTATTTTTCTAGCTAAGCCGAATATGTAAGATTTTTGATAAGACCATTTTCTAAGTATGATAATCTGTAGGTTTGACGTGAAAAATGATGTTTTCTAAAAACACGAAATGCACGAAAAAAGGACTATTGTAAAACTATACTACAGTCTAACCTCCCAATAGTGCACACCCAAAAGTTTTTTTGCATGTTCTTTTAACTTTTTTTAACTTAGGCCTTAGCTTAGGCAAGGGTAGGCCAGCGAACGTTAACACGGGCTCAAACGTGTGTCCCAGACTGAGCACCAAAACGCGCCAATTTGAAAAAACTGTAGCGAGTCACAATTTGTAGCGAGTCGCAGCCTGCGACATAAGATAGAATGATTAAATTAGCTATCTAACTATCCCTGTTTCATAGAAGCAATTGGATTTTCCGGCTCTTTTGTGTTTGATCCATGACAGACGCCGAAATAAGCTATCGAAAAATATCTAAAAAGGACAGGACTAAATCATACTTCGCAACATAAATATTCACCTTGTTTTCTGGAGATTCGCTGTTCTTGAAAACTCAATAGGTGGTCAATTCCAACGTCGAAAAGAGAAGAATTGGCCATTTTAGCATCAAGACTAACAGAAACCACGAAAATTGACAGAGCTCTTTCACAGACATTTTTTTATTTGATGATTGATGAAAAACACTCAAAGAGCTGACATGAGGTTGATTGATAATGCTGGGATCGAATGCTTATCAGAAAGCGCACTTTTAAGCTTGATGGATTCTGGAAAGATACAGAGACAAATGCAAGCAATTAAGCATGTTTAAAACTCGTAGATACCTTATGTTCAGTTTTTTCCTGGTAAACTTATATCCAATCTTCTGAGAAGGCTGTTCTTTATCGGGATGTGCTATTCTCCACTGCCTTTTAAGATTTGGAGCACTAGTGGAAGACTTGTATACCTAAAAAAGTACAGTAATTATCTCCACAAAAGATGATTGGTGATGAATGTACGAACCGTAGTGCGTTTCTTGCATCAGACTATAGCTTCTCCTGCAATATTTCTTTCTTCCAGAAAGTCATTCCGAAGCGCATCTCGTTGACGACCTTCTCTTTTAAGGGACTGCACGGCGGTGAGCTAATTGAGTCCATTTGAATATCCTGTTTTACTTAGCCTAAACACAAAGCTGTTAATGATAGTAAAAAACGGTGCAAAAATGTAAAGTATAGTAAATTTGAAGAAAATAAATGCAGGATCAAACTTTGATCATTGATCATCAAAGTGAAAATAAAAACGAAAACCATTTCAAAATAAAAAGGAAAACGAACTCCAATTTAAAATGAGAACGAAAACGAAATCGAAAACGAAATGAAAACGAAATGAAATCGAAAACGAAATGAAAACGAAAACGAATTCGTTTTCGTTTCGCATTCATTTCACATTGCCATTCGTTTTCGTTTTCGTTTCGCTTTGAGACACCATTTCTTTTTCGTTTTCATTTCGTTTCGCAAATTCGTTCGTAAACCCGATTTCGTATTCGTTTTCGAAAACACTGGTCGCAGGTCGTTCACTTTGAAAAGCAGATGTACACTATTGGGGGGTTTTGCTTTTTTAGAGAAAAATATGTAGGAAAATGAAAACGATCGGCAAAATCGGAATCTTTACAATATTTGCGGCCAGACTGTCAAAACAGAATCAGCAAAAAAAATTAGAAAATTGAGATGAAAAAGTGTCGGACCCTAGGCGGGAACGAACTGTTGGGGTGTACACTATTGGGAGGTTCGACTGTATTTTTTAATTTCTATCAAAAACATAATTACAGTCAAACTTCTCTATAAGCTACACCTCGGGACCGATCCTAGATGTAGCTTATAGAGAGGTGTAGCTTATAAGGAGTGTAGCTTATAAAGAAGTTTGACTGTACTATATTTTCCTAATAGCTCACCCGGTGAGTTATTTTTCAACCTTCAAAAATCAGACAATTTTAAGGTCCATATTGAAATTTTAAGTAAATCAGCTAAGGCTTAAAAGGTAGAGCTCGTGGGAGTTGAAAGAATGCAATATACAGCTTTGCAAAATATTTTTTGTGTTTAGTTCTAATAAGACAAGTTTTTGGGCCTTAATATTGAACCTTCTATAAAAAATTCCTTGTAAAACCTTGTTAGTAAGAGGTGCACAATACATGTGCCAGGCCCGGAAAAAAGGCTAAAAAGGCTTCTAATGCACTTTTTAGTCCTGGCTAACATGTAGAGTTGGCTCGGAGTCGATATTTGGACCGGAACCGGTACCGCAATTTGAGCTTTGTAAGAACCGGAATCGCAACCGGAATTTCACTTTTGCCGAAACAAAAACCAGAGTCGAAAAAAAGAATTTTTTGAAAAAAAATCGCTGCCGCTTTACATAATTTTCGGTTTGTTTTGATATTGAACACGAAAAATTCGTTCAAAAGTTGATAATACGCGTTCAAAATCAGCCGAGCAAGAGCAAAATTATGATAGAGTTGGGCTTGGAATTGGTATTCGAACCGGAACCGGAATTTTAGTTTTGTGAAAACCAGAACTGTAATTACATACTTTTTCGCGACCGGAACCGGAATTCCGGGCCAACTCTACTAACATGCTGGCCTACCCAGCCTAATCCTAAAAGGGGAGTTACTCCTATTTTGAGGGAAGGGGGGGGGGGTAGGGTGTGTGCAGTCTTGGCAAAATGGATCGTTGAGCATTTTCGAATCACCGGCCAAAAAATATTTCTTTTCAAAATGCGATTCAAATTCAAATGACTGCGATTCACGTTAATCGCACCATTATTGAATCTCAATTTTGAATCGAAAACGCGTTTGAATTCGAATCGCGCGATTCAAATTGCCAACACTGGTTGTGTGGTGCTGGATGAAATTCTTAAAAGTGAGGTGACTGGTTATTCTATTAACATTATACTAATATCAACAAAAAAATCATTGGTACCACTAGCTTTCAAGTACCTGAGCGTTGTTTTCATGAAATAAAAATAAATGACAAATATCGAAGCAATATTTCGAAAAAAAATTTCAAAACTCATGCAACAAAGTAAAACTAAGTGAACTGATGCTAAAAAAGTTTTAAACCTAAGGCCCAGTAAAAAATATTTTAGCCGAAAAGATGACATAATTCGGCGATTAGCGTTGGGCAATGATGCTAAACTTGGATATCTATACGACGCTAAAAAAGATGAAATAATACCTTGTGCCCAAGAAATTCCATCCAATTTAACTAAAGAGACTATTTTCCCAAAGGACAGCGGTACAATTACTCGTTTCATAATTCTGTGGATTTGGATGGTCGTTTTGATGCTTTGGAAATGAACACTGAGCAAAAGGTCCGTTTTGCCCATAGTTAAGCCGGAAAATTTCTGCTTTTCAGATCAGCATTCTTACCGGATTTCTCAAACGTAATGCCGGAGTTGTGAATACTTACATCTTCCTATTCACCCTAAAAAGTCATTTCTCACAGTGACAGTCCGTTACATAGCTCGGGTATCTACTGTTTGCAAATTTATTGATACAAGAAAGACATTTCAGCTCGTGGAACTTGTTAAAACAAAAAAGAACCCAATGGATTCTATGTTTGTGGAAATTGGAAGTGCTACTCACTGCATTGATTCAATTAACTATGGAGCACTACTTGTTCTAGAGTTTTTCTGTGATGAGAAAGACATTGATGTGTCAGAAGTAAAGACAGTACGTTTCACGCTTATTTACTCCACTTTTTACCGTGCCTAAGTAAAAAAAGTGAGCACTTCGATACTCTTTGGGCTAAAACTTGAGCGATTGTAATCAAACAAGTCTCACGCTCATAAAAAGATACCTAGCTAGAACAGAGATATAAGGATAGAGAAACAAAGAAAGGTAGTTAGTTTTTTATTTTTCAAACCGCAAATGACTGCAAGAAAGTTCTACGGTCATGCAGTCCTTGGCCACGATAAATTTAGATCGCAGCAACTGGAGCTGCACACTCCTAGATACCATTGGCTCGACTTTTAAAATTTTTTCAAAAATACATGATCATTTTCATTTCGTTATATATGATCAACTTTTTCATGCGGGTAAAATACACTTAGAAGACCAACGAGAATTCCATACGTTTGAATGCGCATGGGAGACTTTTTTCTTTTTTGTTCTTTTCCTAATCAAGTTACTTACATTAATGTGGGAAATAACAAAAAATTTACTTATTAGTGCAGTGGTAAAGCTCGTCAACCTGTCTCAATTGCTGGTTGATTCGATTCCTAATGCCAGCTCTTCCTTTTTGATGATTTCATTATTAACCCAAGTGCCCCCCCCTTTCCAAAGAGTATTTTTCTCTAGGCTAACTTTTTCCATTTTTGCCTAAGCCTAAGGCCTAAGCCTAATCCTAAGCCTAAGTTAGCGCGCTACACATTGCAAAAAATAAAAGTTAAAAAAAATCAAGGGAACCAAAAATAGGACGCTTAGAGAAAAATACTCTTTGGAGGGGGCGGGCACTTGGGCTTTAACGTGAAAAATGTTCCTGAAAATTTTTGCAACAAAAGTGGTGTCCCGCGCGCATTCAAACGTGTGAAATTCTCATTGTCGGCGACGGCTATGGTCTTTGAATCATTGAATTTCTGTACGGATTTTTCAGCTTGGTTTCCAATAAAACAACGCCTAGAATTTAATAATAGGTATGGTTGTGTTTTTCAAACCAAGTTGAAAAATCTGTACAGAAGTTCAATGATCAGCGGGGGACAACCGTTGTCAGAGACGGCAATGGCCCTTGAAAAAAGTAACCTTATCCAATATCGGCCACTTGACCTATCACGGGAAAAGCAGACCACCCGTCTCCTATCAAGGAACCTTATATACCAAAAGATAGCCCTAATCGAGCTTGTTACTGAATCGTACTTTATAAAAAGTTACACCTTTAACCAATGTGTAGGTATGGCGCAGTGCTATTGCCTGAGACTCTATTTTTCCGTAAAAGCCAAGTGCACCCTCCCTAAAAGCACGCGAGCTGCTCGCTCGCCAAATAGCTAACTTGGCGAGCCGTATGGATCGCGAGCCATATGGCTCGCCAAGTTAAAGAACAAAGTGACATGAGCTTCTTAGCTCGAGAGCCATTTGGCTCGCATCTATAATAAGCGTATGGTTCAGCTCGCGGAAAATAGTGTTTGTTGAAATAAAGCCAAATCTTGTTTATTTTTTTTACTTTTTTCATTTTTTCAATTTTTTGACTAACTTTTTTGCAATCATTAAGCCAGTGCTTTATTTGTCTTTTTCCTTGTATTTAACAATACATCGACGTTCAAAACTCACATAAAAGCGTGAGCCGAACCACTCATTTTTGTTTGCGAGCCAAATGGTTCGGGATACAAATGGCTCGTATGGTTTTGGCTCGCGTTCGGCTCGCTCAAAGAAAACAAGTACGCGAGCCAATTGGCTCGCATATATAATAAAGGCGAGCCATATGGCTCGCTAGGACATGCGATTTTAGGTCTTGCGTTTGGCTTCCGCGTGCCAAATGGACAACACTGATTCTAATCTCTCAATTCAGTGTCACTCTTTGCACGTTATGACAAAACTATTTCAAATCCTAGGATTCGAAAAAGAAGCAAAGCCTGACCAAATGCCTTTTATAGCTCTATGATTATCAAATAATTATATTTAGGGTTGTCGAATCGAACGTTCGATTTCGAACTTCGAGTCAAATGTTCGAGATTTTTTCGAACGTTCGACTTCGAACCGAACGTTCGATTCGAAAATTTCAAACTCGAACTTCGAACCGAACGTTCGATTCGAAAATTTCGAATTCAAACTTCGAACCGAACGTTCGATTCGAAAATTTTCGAATTCAAACTTCGAACCGAACGTTCGATTCGAAAATTTCGAATTCAAACTTCGAACCGAACGTTCGATTCGAAAATTTTCGAATTCAAACTTCGAACCAAACGCTCGATTCGAAAATTCTTGAATTCGAATCGACGTGTAATTAGGGAAATTTAGAACTTTTTACCAGATATTTTTATAATTTTAGTCATAATTTCGTGACCTTTATTAAACTATAACAACCAAATAAATCAAAATTCTTCGAAATCTACGGAATTTTCCATTAAAATATTGATGATTTCTTCCGGTTCTTCAGTATTCTTGCTTCTGGCATCCTCTAGTACTGAATCCGCCAGCCCGGTTTTGATGTGAAGAAGGTTGGCTGCAGCATCTTTTGGTAAACGGGATCGAAGAGAGTTAGCGAAGAGAAGAGAAGCTTTGGAAAAACACCTTTCTGACGCAACGCTGGATAACGAAATGGACAAGTATTTACGAGCCAGAATTGCGAGATGAGGGAATTTCGGAGAATTAAAAAAAGCTATTCCAGAGAGAATTCACAGAAACTATAAGCCGTACCATAGTAGTGAGTGCTCCCTGTGCGAGAACTCATTCAAGGTGATTGAAATATATTGATCCTTTGCAAATTTTCTGAGACTTTCTTTGCATCCTCAGCCTTTTTCGGCACTTCTGAGGAAATATCGTGACGCGAAGGTAGCTGAATTAAGGTTACGGGGAAACTCATTTTAAAAAGGCTTGCTAAAATCACCTTTGAGGTTCCATAGTTAGTTCTGATCAGATGACGAAGAAACGGCGATTCAGCAATCGAGTATGGCAAATTATGTTGAACAATCAGCTTCAGCACGTCATTTCTCAAATTATCCGTTTGAATTTAATAAATTAGGTTAATAAAATTGAAATTTTTTTGAATTGTCATACTTTCGAGTAATTCGGACTGAATATCGAAGGGAGTGTTTCCGTTCGTGCCTTCTTCGCGCTTGGACCATCGAATTTTACCATAGCTTCGTTATGTTTTGCAGATTGTAGATGAGAAGATAGATTTGTTGTGGCTCCACTTTTTTCCAAGCGAATATTCAGCACCACACTTGCAAACTGCCTTGTCGCCTTTTTCACAAAAGTTGCCCAAACGTCGCTCGGCATACCGTATTTCCTCTAATATAACCACCCCCCTAAATTCAAAAAACGTGTTTGTGGCGTTGTGTTTTTGACCCACTTTTCGATCACTTCTCCCAAGCAAGTTACCACTCTTTCTGTAGCTCATCTCACTGGCTGCAAAATGGGTCATAACTTGCCTGAGAGAAGTGACGAAAAAGTGGGTCGAAAACGCAATGCCAAGAACACGATTTTGAATCAAAGGGGGTGGTTATATTAGAGGAAATACGGTAACTGTTAAACTAAAGCATCAAGAACATTTGCAGAATCATGAAAACTAGCATGGAATAAATGTCAGATTCGAATCTTGAATTTGAAATAATCAGAACTTTATAAATCGAACATGTGAAAATTGTATGATTCAAACTTCGAATCAAACGTTCGAAAATTTCGAATCGAACGTTCGAAAATTTTCGAACTCGACCTTCGAATCGAACCGAACGTTCGAAAATTTCGAACTCGAACTTCGAATCGAACCGAACGTTCGAAAATTTCGAACTCGAACTTCGAATCGAACGAACGTTCGAAAATTTCAAACTTCGAATGTTCGTCGAATCGAACGTTCGAAAATTTCGAACGTTTGACAACCCTAATTATATTGTTTGTACTAGAAAAAAGACTTACGAAAAGAGTTAGAAAAAGGTCATATTTAGGGTTGTCGAGCGCTCGAAATTTCCGAGTCGAGCGCTCGATTCGATACTCGAAATTCGAAATTTTCGAGCGCTCGATTCGAAATTCGAAATTTTCAGCGGCTTCGCCGCCTCATTAATGGATTTTTTAGAAATAAATTTATCGAAACCATGGTTAATCGACCACACATGACCGCTTCACCACACCAAACAAATAAGCGGCAAAAAAACTACCATTCTTTGTCCATAGTTGTGCTTGATCAAACGGTGCAGATCGTAGACTCTGAGATCGTGAAGGGCACCGCTCTGTCTTTTTTCACCTCAGAAGGTCCCAATTCTTTGTTCGCTAACTTTTCCTTGGGCCTTGCCGATTTCAGGTGACCCGAAAGATAAGTTGTTGATCTACTCTCTGGCAGTCTAAGTACTTCACCACAAGTAAAAATAGCTTTTCAACCGACTTTCTTAAACGATTTCCAAACTTCGCTTGGCATTTTTCTAAAACAAGAAAAATTCACCATTACATTCTTCTTTGTGAGCTGCAAGTTCCAAACAATAACTCGAAAATAAGCGCTCAAAATTTGAAAGCATAATTCGAAATTTTTTTCGAGCGCTCGAAATTCGAAATTTCTGCTCGAAATTCGAAACTTTTCGAACTTTCGAGCGAAAAGTTCAAAATCGAGCGCTCGATTCGACAACCCTAGTCATATTTCTTCTCGTGCAACTTCTCGATTTGACCTATTAAAAAATCTGATCGTTTGTTTTTTTTGTTCTAAATTAATTGTTTTAAAATGTAAGACCCGGGTCTTTTATTAGAAAAACACGGTATTCATTGAAAAAAGTTTGATAATTTTTTTTAACTTTGATGTCAGATAAATTTTTTTCAGGCAATTCAAAAAAGTTGAAACATCAATACATTTCAATGGATGCTTCACGAATGCTTGAGTCATGCAGTCCTTTCATCCAAGTGAATTTGTTCGCAGACCCTATTTTCGGGCTTCCTTCTCAGCCATCCTTCAGTGAACTGTTCAACATTTATGAGCGTCTACCAAGCTCGCTTCAAAACATCAACGAAGGCTGGGGCACTCCTGTTGACTTTTCATCAGTCCCACTGGAAGCTTTTGTCAAGTTGAGCAGTCTGTCTATGGAAAAAACCCACTTTTTCTCCTTAACCGACATCTCATCCATCAATCGACTTAACAAAATGCTTAAGACTATTGAGGAATTCAGCTCAGAGCTGAAAAGAGTGGTTAATGCTTGTGAAGAATACCATCTTTGTTGCAGCCAAAAACCATTGACCAAGTAGCCGACTACTCTAAAAAGCTGTCATTGGTCAAGGACACTGTTTTGGAGAATGCACAAAAGCTGGTTTTGTATGCAAGAAGTGGCGGGTCAATGACTGAAGAAGTCAATTCCCTGGTTAAATACTACAAAGATAGTGAAGCATCTCCTGAAAAGTCTTCTGAATTATTCGAAAGCCTTGATCAATTTACTTCTCGCATTTACTACTACAAATATTTGAAAACTAAAGAAGTTTCTTATCTAAAAGGAGTGAATTCATTAGAATTACTAGAGAGTGATTTATTCACGGGCTTCATACTCTTCCATTATGCAGAACAAAATTCTATCGCCGAAGACAATAAAGAGATGTTCGATAGCTTAGTGGAGGATGGACAACATTGCATATATGTTGACTGCAGTTCTGATAATAAGTAAGCTTGTTTAAAAGATTGAAGTGAAAACTAGGTATCAATAGACCGCTTAGACTCAAAACTTTGGATTTTATTTACTGATGGTATCAGTCAATTTTATGCAGTTAAGCCTGGTTTTTTGCCGATACTTTAGTTATCCCTTGCCCCCGGTCAGTGGCGTAAACAGGGAAGGTGGCAGGTGGGGCAAGTATCCACTATTCTCAGACACAAAAGTTCATTTATCGGTGACCCTACCCGTCAAGATCGATTTTTTTAAAAATTAATTTTCTTCTTTTTTTGCCAGCCTTTGATAAAATTTGTGGCGGCGCATATCGGTACCTTCGGGGTTTTCCGGGCGCGAAGCGCAGGGTCACTTTGGCTATTTTTAAGGTAAAACCAGCCAAACTGGTCCTGCCTAAACAAATTTACAAGCTAAATTAGAAATTAGAGTCTAAAAGAAAATTGGGTTTAATTTAAAAAGGACCTTTGTTTTTTTTTTAATTTAATAGCTTTATTAATTTTTTCAGGGAAGAGGTAAATGCTGTTACCAGAATTGTCAAATACAAAGACAGCTCTCCTGTAATTTTGGATTATTTGGAAGAAGACATTAGAAAGCGTAACACGTGCATCGCTAAGTCTAATTCTGTTAAAAAGCTAAATGGTAAGCAATTTTTTGCAGTATTTTTAATTTCGTTTTTCTTTAATATTTTGAGAATTCAAATTTTGTGTCATATTCGAACCCCACCTCCATAACCTTTTTTCCGGAATGTGTCTTGAATGGCTTAGAGCTGTCTTAATTCTATTTTTTAGAAAATTCGTATTATTTTCTGAAAGTGGAGACTGTTAGCTTTTTTTGCTACATAAAACACTTAAAAAATATCACTTTATGTATTTTCCATAATAGAAAATGGCACATTTCTTATTGAGAAAGATCCCCTCCCAAACATTATAAAAAAAATTTCCTTGGTCCCGCCCGCTGTTTTTCATTGTTATTTTTTAGGATTGTATTTAGGCAAGAGTAGGCCAGTGTATGTTACAATATACTTAAACATGAGTCTAAAATATGTTTGAGCCCTTCGTAACATACCGTATATTCTCTATTAGAAGGCCCGGGCCTTCTATTTTTCAACCCTAAAAAAGTCGGAAAAATTCGGGTCGATTGAGATTTTCGCGTGCTCAACCAAAATTTTAAAAGTGGAATCAGGTAAGCTCGTGTTTGTTGTGGCGATGTGATCTTTGAATGGTTATTTGTCCTGCCACGATATATGGTGCAGTTGACTCGTTGTTCTGGTATAGTTAAGTATAGTATAGTTAAGTGATCGTATATTTATTGTCGTGTTGTAATTAGATTTGCGAATTTCTTTTTCTAAGCTGATATATAGGTCCTCAAGGGAGGCCTCTATTAGATTGGGCCTTCTAATAGAGAATATACGGTACGCTGAACTATCCTTGCCTAAGGCTTTTTACAAATAATTACAAAAACAACATGGATGACCTGGGCATAATTGTTTTGATTTTTAAGGGGAGTGTGGGGAGAGGGGTGTTGTCTCAACAAGAACACCGCCGAAAAAATAACCGGCTTAATTTTTCCCTTGTCTTTGACGTTAAGGGTTATAAATACAATGCCAAGAACAAAATTGGGGATATATAACCAAAGCATGTGGTATTTAACTAACTCTAGTTCTAAATTTAGCTGTTAATCCGAAGACTATTCCTCTAAAAGTAACGTGCCCTAATTCATTCAACACTGGCGCCTGCCAAATGGAAGATTGCATCTGGGCCTGTGACGACTGTGATAAGGTGATTGAGTTTTGCAAAGAAGATGGTCATTTTTACTGTGGCTGTGGTCAATCTAAACCCGAGAACTTCTCTTTCCGGTGCAAAACTGCATCTACACACGGCAAAGAGTTCTTATTTTTTACCGAACTACAGCTTCAAACCATTCTGAAGCAAATGTCCACTTTTGGAGAAAAAAACATATTAATTTTGGGTGAAACTGGTGTGGGCAAGTCTACATTTATCAACACCATTGCCAATTCCATAGTCTACTCCTCTCTACCAGAAGCACTTTACGGAGATCCGATCTGTGTGATCCCATCCCGTTTTGCCATTACCAATCAAGACATGGAGCAGATATTTATCCAGTGTGGTGAGCCAGATGAAAAGAATGAGTCTTCTAAAGTAGGGGAGTCTTGCACCCAGTTCCAAAAGCTCACGTCTTCAACTACCAAGGCTTCACTATACGAAAAATTGACACTCCTGGGATGGGTGATACAAAAGGGCCTGAGCAGGACAAAAAAAATTTCCGCATGATCCTCAACTGCATTGGAAACCTTAAGGAAATTCATGGAATTATTATTATGCTTAAGCCGAACAACAACAAGTTAAATGTTATTTTCAAGTACTGTATTGGAGAGTTGCTGACCCATTTGCACAAAAATGCTGCTGCTAATATTGTCTTCTGCTTTACCAATACCAGCGGAAATGATTTTCAGCCAGGTATTTTTTCCATCTTAGAAAAATCCAAACATTTTTTAATGAAAAAATTGTACTACTTTTTGGTTGGCGCCTAGGTCTCCGCAAACAGATCATATTCAAAATGGGCCATGAAATAATGGTCATAAAATATTCAATTTTGGCCATCCCTCGAATAAACTCGAGCTGGCCATAAAATACTGAATTTTGGGTTATAAATCATTGGACTTTGGCCATAAATTCGAGTTAGATCTAGGTCAATTGGTCCACAAAATTTTATCACCTTTGAATGCTGAACAAACTAGACTTTCCGACCCGAAATCGTGTGCTGAAAATGATTTTTTAGGACCAAAATGCTGTTTTGACCATCTAGAATTTCAATATCCAATTAGTACCTGGCTAGGTATCCACTCCGAAACTTTAGTGAATTTTTCTGAATAGCGTACAAATAATGCTATATTTATATCAAATAAGTGATAAAACGCTTCGTAAGGGAAAAAAACTTTTTAGCTTACAAACCCTTGATAACCTGATGATCCTCCAGGTGGAAGTCCAACTGTACAACTTGAGTACAACATGAAAATTACGAACTTTTAATCATAACTATCAAGTATCGAGATTCTGGATAGTTAAAAAGCATTTTAGTCTTAACAGACCATTTTCAGCACGCGATTTGGGGTTGGAAAGTATAGTATGTTCAGCATTGCAAGGTGATAAAAATTTTGTGGACCAATTGACTTAGAGCTAACTCGAATTTATGTCCAAAGTCTAAAAGTCTATGGCCAAAATCCACTAAATTATGGCCAATATCCAGTTTTTTTATGGCAAGCTCGAGTTTATGGACAAAATATTTAATTTTGTCAATTTTTCAATATTTCATGGCCAATTTTAAATTTTAGCCGACACAAAATCGGAATTTTTTAAAATTCATATGAAGCTAAACAATTATATTTAGGAGATGCTATTGTTCCACTGAAAGAGTATTTGAAAGATATAAAGCAAAAGCAGCTGGTTGACATTGCTATCAACAAAGACACCGTTTACTGCATGGACAATGAAGCATTTAGGTATTTGTGGGCTGTCAAAAGCGGTGTAAAATTTAATGAAGAAGCTCATGAAAAGTTTTGCAAGAGCTGGCGCAAGTCTGCTGAAGCTATTACTCGAATGTTGCGCTACATCTGTGAGCTTGAGCCTCATCGTACTGGCGAGACTATTTCTTTGAATGAAGCCCGTCGAATAATCCTAACCTTTGCTCAGCCCATTGCCAAGATTACTCAAACCATTCAGGTTAGTAGACATTTTTGGGAAAAGGCCGTTAAACTTAACGGCTTTTTCACGTACTTCGAGTTCTGATCTTGGTAACAACTTTTTTAGTCAAAAAAGCAGATATTTTAATAACTTTTTAATGATATTACCGTTATGTAGCCCCATTATTCTAGTTTCTGACGAGGTATCAAAAAGTAAAAATAAGAAACAAATCAGAAAACAAATTTTGCCGCTATTCCATTGTACCAAACCCCCCCCCCAAAAACAACTTTTTTATATGCACTCAAAAACCATTTTTATGTAATAATTTTGCTGTAAAAAGACCAGAAAAGTAAATTTAAAAGGGATCAAGGGCTGTATTGGGAGGGGAAGGGAATAACACAGGGGCCACTTTTTTTGGCTGCTTTACCATGTTTTTCAACTCGGGCCGTGGCAAAAATAGACTCTATATGCATTTCATGGTCAAGAGTACTTCTCGGAATCATGTCTAAGGTAAGTGCGTGCGCGCATCTCTAACTCTCAAGCCCCTGCGCCCCCTTTGGGGGGCGCAGGGGGCTTGGGGGCTTGGAGTTGAGATGCGCACACACACATACCTTGGACACAAATCACTCGAAAGTGACTCTGGATGCATGAAAAAAACATGCATACCAGAGTTATTTATGCGATAGGCCCCAGTGTTCACAACTACCGTATTTCCTGTGATAAGGCGGCATGCCGCCTTATTTTTCAAACCCCTGAAAATCCGAAAAATTTGAATTCAATCTCGAGATTTTCGGGTGCTCAACCAAAATCTAAAAATTAGAATCGGTAGAGCTCGTGGGAGTTAAGAAAACGCATCAAACAGATAACCAAAATATTTACTCTGCTTCGAGATATAGACCCTCGAAGTTGGGGGTGCCGCCTTATTAGAGGGTGGCGCCTTATTACAGGAAATACGGTATGTTCAACATCTTCAACCCCCCTTTGTCACCCCCTTTTCCGGCTTTTGGCTACGAGCCAAAGGCTCAGCCATCCAAAATTCAGCCTTCACCTCCACAGAGTTCTGGCTCAGGCATAACCACCTCGGGACCCACCCAGATGACCCTTGTGGTCCTTTTGAGTACTTATGGATTTGGGTCCTCCACAAGTTGCTGGGTTTGAGGGTGCCTTAAACCCTTATTAATTAGTGGCCCTGTTTTGTCCCTTCCCCTCCAATACAGCCCTTGAACCCTATTTAAATGGCCTTTCTGGCCCTTTTATGGTAAAATTATTACATAAAAATGGTTTTTGAGTGCATATAAAAAAGTTGGTTTGGGGGGGGGGGGGGTACAATGGAATAGTACCCAAATTTTATTAATAAATTGTATTTCTGATTTTTTCATATTTTCACTTTTTCATGCCACATTTTGGAAAGCATGTTTCAGCAAATCGTACCTCACTAAAAACCAGAATCTCGAGGCTAAAAAAGTTATAAAAATGTATCCTTTTTTGACTAAAAGAAAAAAGTTGTTACGAAGATCCGAACTCGAAGTCTAGTCCAAGTTAAACGGATATCAGAAAGTTTTAGTGCAATAAAAGTCGGCTATCGCGTGAACAAGACTAGTGTAAAAATTCTCAAAAATAATGGCTATCTATTGAGAAAATAGATTGATTATTAAAAAGATTGCCAAAAGTCGAGATAATAATTGTCGAAAAACTTATTTATCAATCACTTATTATTAATTCAGTCCAATATCACTCAAATCCATGACAAGGAGCTCGAAATCTCTTCTTTGGACGTTTCTTCAAAAAACTTTAAGTCCAAGCTAATGATTCCAAGAACCTCTATTGTACATGAAATGTTGAATCATCCAAGAACAGTATGCATAGCTGACAAGCACACTGAAGTCAGAAAAGACATTTCTGGCAGACCTCAGATTCTCTACAAAACCCATTGCCATAGTCATTGCTACTTGAGTGGAGTGGCTGAGAACACTCCTAGCAATCCTGATCTGCAGAGATGTGAAGCTATGCACGGAAGTTTGCCTTACTGCAATGTAAGTGAAAAGCAAAGTTGTGAAATTGACCGGTCAACTGAAAGTTAATGGCATTGCTACCTTTTCAAAACTTTGATCTATCATAGAGAACAGTGTTTCAAATTAGGGTTGTGGAAATAACGGGTGATTTTCTACTGACAGTGATATCACCGCAAAATGACAGTTGATATCACCGTTTCACAACTTTAGTCTTTTCCCCACAAACAAGCTTTATTGACACGAAAAAAAATATGGCGTTAGGGGAATTTTTTTAGGCACATGTGTTTTGCATATAAGTTTATAATGTAAAACTGGAGCTGGGAAATTTTCCGCGAAATATAGAAACTGCAAAGTTTTCTGTGATATT
The DNA here is from genome assembly GCA_004194705.1 of Ditylenchus dipsaci. Taxonomy (NCBI): domain Eukaryota; kingdom Metazoa; phylum Nematoda; class Chromadorea; order Rhabditida; family Anguinidae; genus Ditylenchus; species Ditylenchus dipsaci. Next base: position 125,707 of record SADC01000856.1, on the reverse strand, counting down.
TCCCGAAAAAATATAAAATTTTCAAGAAAAATAGAAATAAAGTAAACATTTATTAAACAGCACTCGTTCTTCGATCAATGTTTTATCCGAATTCCGGGAATAACTTTATGGACACTGTTGTATCATTGGGGAATAGCTTGAGAGAGACGATAGACAGACGACTTGCTATTTTCTTCATTCGGACACAAACTGATCTGAACATAGATGTTCAGACCCTTGTATACTAAAGAAAATAACTAGAGACGGAAAGACGCCACCCAACGGGATTCCGGGACGGGATTTTCGACCTAGATTGAGACCGGGACCGGGATTTTGTGGACACAACCAACGGGATCCCGTACGGGATCCCGGTAAAATGACCGGGATTTAAGTCAGCTTAATTTAAGCTACAAAGTTCCACATTTCTGATATTTTCTTCACTCATTTTCAGCAAAAATGAACGATTTTAATGCTCAAGTCTTTTCTATTGCCAGTTTAATATATGAATACAGAAATGCTAGTATTCGGCCAAAAAAGTATCTGAGCTGGAGGTACTCGAGCTTAATAGGAGATACCGTATTTTTTCTATTAAACTCCCACTCTCTAATAATCCCCCACCATATGGACCTTATGTCTCAGTCTAGAGCAAACATTTTGCAAATCTGTTTTTACGTTTTCTTGGTTAGCACGAGCACTCCTGATACTTATCAGATTTTGGGGGTACAGGTCAATTCATCGATGCAACAGTCATCGACAATAAAAATTTATCGATGCAAAACTCATCGCCAACAAAACTCATCGCCAAAAGAAACTCATCGCTTGCAAAACTCATCGCCGGCAAACTCATCGATGGCAAAACTCATCGCCAGCTCAACTCATCGATGTCTTTAATTCGTCGATTATTTATTCACCGATACTTATATTTCGTCGATTGTCTATCCATCGACATTTCTATTTCGTCGATTATCTGTTCATCGACACTTTTGTCTTATCGTTCTTTGCTTTTTCCCGTCCGTCACACTTTTATAAAATTATTGTTATACAACCTAATTTTTAGCCACTTTTTGCAATGTTTTGTCTGATATCTTTCCGGAACCCTCAATTTCAACATCTTAGCTATCTTTTAAGCACAAACAATTGAATTTTAAGTTGCTTCTAAAAATCTTTATCTCTGCTTTCCAAATTGGAGATGGTGGATTTAGCCTGGGTTTAAAGTGGTTTTTTGTGTTCCAGCCCACTTTTCTACCAGGTAGGGTGGCTAAATGGCCAGTTAAGGTGGCTAGGTAGCCAGATAGGATAGTCAAGTGTCCAGGTAGAATCATTGCAGCCAATTTTCGATATAACGTACACCCTGGGGACCAGGTCTGGTGTACGTTATAAATGCGAATAGGCGAGGGTAGGCGAGGATAAGCGAGGATATGCAAGGGTAGGCCAGGCTGGGCGAAGATAGGCGAGGATAGGCCAAGGTAGGCGAGGTAGAGTAGGTGGGTTGATAGGTAGGGTGAATGTTCTGCCCGAACAACGGAGATAGTATCCGAAACACTAATGTTCCCAAACGACATAGGCGTCGATAGGCGCCTGCAGACCCTAGTATCTCATACTTCTCTAAAAACCATAAACAAATGAAAACGCGCACTCCATTTTATTCACTTGACTCGATGATAGACAAGATAACAACACATAATAAATTATTCAACTTCTCCAAGAGCATAGTTATAAAACAGTTAAAGAAAAGAAAAAAGATCTACAAGGACAGCATACCGTATTTGCTGTAATAATCGGCCATGGCCGTTTATTTTTCAACCCCTAAGAATCGAAAAAAAAATATTTCGATTTTGAGATTTTTGGGTGCTCAACCACAATCTGAAAAGTGGAACCAGGAGGGCTCATGGTAACTAAGAAAATGCATAAAACAGATTTGAAAATATTGACTCTGGACTGAGATATAGGTCTCTGGGGGTGGCCGTTTATTAGAGAGTGGCCGTTTAATAGAGAGTGGCCGATTATTAGAGCAAATACGGTAGTATGAATCAAGGAATAAAACTATCGACGAAACACAAGTGTCGATGAATAGGCAATCGGCGAAATATAAGTGTCGATAAACGAACAATCGACAAATACAAGTGTCGATGAGTTTTGCAAGCGATAAGTTGCTTTTGGCGATGAGTTTTGCCATCGATGAGTTTTGCCGGCGATGAGTTTTGCAAGCGATGAGTTTCTTTTGGCGATGAGTTTTGTTGGCGATGAGTTTTGCAGCGATGAGTTTTGCATCGATAAATTTTTATTGTCGATGACTGTTGCATCGATGAATTGACCTGTACCCGATTTTGGTTGAGTACCAAAAATCTCGAAATTTGCCACAAAGTTGTCTGAATTTTTAGGGGTTGAAAAATAATCCCCCATGGGGGTTTAATAGAGAAAATACGGTAATGTGAATATAATATACAGTCGACTCTCCCAATAACGAACCCCTGAATAACGAACTCTCTCAATAACGAGCACTTTTTTTGGTTTGGTTGGATTTTCGATAAAGTACTTATAAGGGACCTTATCAATAACGAACACCTAGAGCCGGTCCCCAGGGGTTCGTTATTGGGAAAGTCGACTGTATGTGTAATCGTTATTTTTCTGGTAAACTGTGAATCCCGGTTTATGATTAAGAAAAAATCAAAACCGGGACCGGGACCGGGATTTTCGAAATGGACCCGGCGGGATTCTGGGACGGGATTTTAGGTCAAATTTTGGTCGAACGGGACGGGTACGGGATCCCGTCCCGTTTCCGTCTCTAAAAATAACATACACGTTTTAATCGCTACGAGACAAACGGCAATTCAAACAACGTACACAACAGACACCAAATAATACCGGACACGGACAATTCGTCCTGGCGCCGATTCGTCCTGACGGCCGATTCGTCCTCACTCGTTAAAAAGGGACAATTCGTCCTCTACCAATAAACAGGGACAATTCGTCCTCCTTGACATTGTTACCGCAAATGCACGATTAAGCATTTTTTTCAAATGTGCAAAATTTCAAACATTAAATTAGCTAACTTCTCAATGGCCTCGAAAAAACCTGAAAAGGGAAGAAAGTTTGTCAACAACCGATCCTATCATATACAAAAAGCTGTGAATAATCCAGTGCTACGAAAGAACCAATTTCAGTTGTTAGGATCAATCATCTCTTTTAGTTAGGTTGGATCAATCGCCCCTTTTAATATTGGGTTGTAACATAAGTTCTGTCAGTTTTTGTTCATGAAGATTTTGTTTCAATGTAAAATATTTCTACCATACTGTTATATGTCATTTTGTAGAAAAGAATCTCCTATTTCATCGCTCTATTTCAGATTTCACAATTTCACAACGAAATGTTGATTTTTAGCCTTCAAGAAATGAGCTTCAAGTTATTTTTGAAAATCTAAGTATTGAGATATGACTGTTTTAAAAAAGCAAATTCCTCAAAAATGACTGAAATCCGGAAAAAAAATTAAGAAAACTTGAATTTCAGTCATTTTTCGAAGAATTTGCTTTTTTAAAACAGTCAAATCTCAATACTCAGATTTTCAAAAATCATTCTGTAAAATGCATTTTGAAGCTCTTAATCTGCGCTACAACATGGTGCTAAGTTGTTGCTGCAGCGCCTAAGAATTGACTGAACTTTTGACTAGTTCTAAAGATGTCGGAGATAACTATTTTTTTAACTTAAAGCTCATTTCTTGAAGGCTAAAAATCAACATTTTTTTGTGAAATTGTGAAAACTGAAATAGAGCGATGAAATAGGAGATTCTTTTCTACAAAATGACATATAACAGTATGGTAGAAATATTTTACATTGAAACAAATCTTCATGAACAAAAACCGACAGAACTTTTGTTACAACCAATAGAATGGGATCAATCGTCCGTTTTTATCGGGATGGCATCAATAGACTCATGGCATCGATCGGCCAATCGGATCAATCGTCCGTGTATCAATCGTCCGTGGAAAGCACTAGTAAACACATGCGAAACGGGCTCGGGGCGAAATGTCCTGATCCTATTCTCAGGGTGTAGAGGTGGTGTAGAGGTTGCTGGTTTGAATCCACCTGGCTGCTACCTCATTTCTAACCCCATTTTTGTGTGAAACGTGGCACGTTTAACTCCATTTTAGGCCATCTAGATATACATCCACCTGACCAGGAGGTACCCCAGGCGATCAAAGCAAGTCAAGCGAGTAGAGTGTGAGGAATATAATCGAGGACGAATGGACAAAGCTTTTTTTTGCTGCAAAAATTAGTTGATGCAAAAAGTCTTTTTTTTGCTGCAAAAAAACTTTTTTTTGCTGCAAAAAGTCTTTTTTTTTCGCTCCAAAAAGGGTCGTAGCTAGGGTTGCTGAATGGACATATGTCCGGACATATGTCCGGACATTTATGGACATATGTCCGGACATATGTTCTGCAAAATGTCCGCCCTTATTAAAATCGGACATATATAAATGAGATTGTTACACAATTTTTTTTTACAGTTGTTTTGCTACTCTTTCTGATTTTTATTTTCAGATTGAAAATGACAAAAGAAAATATAATTTATTGAAACTTTCACTAGTATTGTAAATTTAGACCACCTAGACGTTATCCAAATCAATGGATATTACTCAAACCAACTGTAAGTTACCCGAATCATTTGGATGGGTCCCAAACCACCTAGAAGCTACCCTATACCTCATGTATAGTACCCAAACCACGTGGATGCTCGAACTACTTAATAGTTCCAGGACAGGTATCAATAACCACCGCATTAAATGCGAGGATAAGGATAAAATCCGCGGATTTTACGTCCTCAGGTATCTTCTCTGTTTTGTTCCTTTTTCCAGCCCTAGGTTTTCAAAAGATTATGAATTAAGAGTTTCAGAACCAGGTCCGGTAGCAATAAATTGTAAATTTAGACCACCTAGACGGTATCCAAAGCAAAACCTAAGCCAACGCGACTGGAACAAGCAGTGGAAGAAATAGAATTGGAAACTGAGTAAAAAGATTCAATTGTAAATGAATTTAATGTATCTATGAATGATTATTGTATCGTTAATTGAAATTTTTGAATAAAGTTTGGTTGTATAAGTGTCCGAAATTTTGGACATATGTCCATAAATGCCCGGACATATGTCCGGACATATGTCCAAAATATAAATGTCCGGACATTTCAGCAACCCTAGTCGTAGCCTTTAGGCCCTTTTTTCCACTTTTTGGCGTTCTGCCCTATGTTATATTTTAGCCGCTTAGGCTTTATTTTAAAGCCATTTTGTGGTTCGTAAGACATTTTTTTGTCCCTAAGCCTAAGGCTAAGCCTAAGGCCTAACCCTAAGCCTAAGGCCTAAGCCTAAGTAGGCCTAAGTGGCTAAAACAGAACATAGGACAGAACGCCAAAAAGTGGAAAAAAGGGCCTAACGCCTCTACGCCCTCCAAAAAGACTTTTTTTTGCTGCAAATCGGCTTTTTTTGCTGCAAAGGGGCTTTTTCTGGTCCAAACTATTTTAGCTGTAATTTTGGCGTGCAGTCAATTGGTCCACGGTCAATTGCTCCACGGTCAATTGGTCCACAGGTCAATTGCTCCACAAAATTATTTTCAAATAAATCTTTTTGTCTTGTGAAGAACTTCTGTTATTTTAACAGTTTTTCGATAATTCAGCCTTAACCCTACTGGTTAATCCACGCACCAACCAAACCAGGTGGTCGTCCACCTGGAGCAAAATTTTTTTTCACGTTTTTCATGTTCCAAACCCGTTTCCTGGATTGATTCGGACATGCTGAAGATGGTTTGATAGTGGTAAAATGGTACCGGTACCTGGTCAATGCCTTGGTACTAGTACCGTACTACTACCTTAACACCAGTTCAGCTTTCAGGGTCATTTCAGCAATTTTAACGAAACTATAAATTACCCCACAAAATGGAATTTTACTATTATCAAACCCTCTTTAGAATGCTCGAATTAGTGTAAAAAACAGGTAATAGAACCCGAAAAACATAAAAAATAATTTAACAACAAAGGGATGACCACTTGGTTTGGTTGGTGCGTGGATTAACCAGTAGGGTTAAGGCTGAATTATCGAAAAACTGTTAAAATAACAGAATTTCTTCACAAGACAAAAAAGATTAATTTGAAAATAATTTTTGGAGCAATTGACCTGTGGACCAATTGACCTGTGGACCAATTGACCTGTGGACCAATTGACCTGTGGATCAATTGACCGTGGAGCAATTGACCGTGGACCAATTGACCGCACGCCAAAATTACAGCTAAAATAGTTTGGACCAGATTTGCATCAAAAAAAGTCTTTTTGCAGCAAAAATATTTGCAGCAAAAAAAAGTCTTTTTGGAGCGAAAAAAAGACTTTTGCAGCAAAAAAAGTTTTTTTGCAGCAAAAAAAAGACTTTTTGCATCAACTAATTTTTGCAGCAAAAAAAAGTCTTTTTGCAGCAAAAAAAAAGCTTTGTCCAGGACGAATTGACCCTTTTTGAGGAGTGAGGACGAATTGTGCCTGTTTATTGTTAGACGGATTGTCCCTTTTTATTGATCGATGACGAATCGGCCGTCAGGACGAATTGTCACGTACCGAAATAATACATCCACCGAAAATGACCCTATAACCTACCACAACGCGTGTAACTAACTGAAAATAGGTAATTATACCCTTGGTCACAGTAAGAGATCGAAGTCGAAATGAAGTGATTCCTACAAATGGCGTTTGACATTTTTTTTAACTTTAGGTTGTTTAGGAAACTTTTCTTCATCTTTTTTAAAATTGTTATACGTCATTCAAAAGCACAGATGATGTGCTTTCAAATGAGCTATTAAATACGCCGCTGATGATCGCTGGAATTGGATCAACGGTGGTAATTATGACAAAATTAACTTTTCAGAAACTGACTTTTGACAAAAAAAATCAATTTTACTCGAACTTTTTCACTAACTGGGCCCGTATTAATAAAGATTACCCTTACCTCTACCTTTTACCCTTACCTCTAACTTTTACTCATACCTCTAGCTTTTACCCCTACCTCTACGTTTTTTACCTTTAACTTTTACCCTTACCTCTACCCTTACCCTTACCACTACCTTTTACCCCTACCTCTACCCTTACTCTACCTTCAATTTTACCCCTACCTTTACCTCTACCTTTTACCATTACCTGTAACTTTTACCACTACCTTAACCTTTTACCCATAGCTGTATTTCTACCTTCAACTTTTACAAATACATGCAAATACAACTGCTTCGGCACCAAACGATTTATTCAACAACACAACAGTGCAAAGCACACTTCAACGGACAAAGTAACGATTTGCGATAGAATTTCTCATATTCGATCCCGTGTTCATTCTTTGCAATGCGCAGAGATTGAATTCGTGTTAAATTCGTGTTCAGCGAACTAAAATTGCTTTAGAAATGCTTTACGGGACAATATTTTGAAAATCGAGATGAAGGTAAAAATTTTTACCCTGGTACCACCCATGGTAAAAATATGCCTTGGTCCCCCCTGTTGTTTTTTACCCTTACCTCTACCTCTACCTTTACCTCTAGCTTTTATTAATACGGGTAGATGTAAGGGTAGAGGTAAGGTAAAAGGTAGAGGTAAGGGTAAAAGGTAGAGGTAGCGGTAGGGGTAAAAAATTCTTTATTAATACGGGTAGAGGTAAGGGTAGAGGTAAGGTAAAGGTAAGGGTAAATCGATTATTAATACGGGCCCTGACCAAACTAAATTTTATGCTTTCGGAAGGCTCAACTCTTCAGCTTTCAAATAATAAATATACTTCTCTTGAATGGGGTAGGGTAAGATGCCGAAAAAAACCTTTGAAGTTTTTTAGTCGTCCTAACTCTTTTCATCATTTGACGTAAAACTTTTTCACAAGACAAAAATGAAATTCTGACATTAGATTCGTGACCAGCGTGCCCGGACGGCATGTAAACTACTCTTAAACGTAAACGTAAATTATTCTCGAGACAATAAACGTTTGAGTTAAAAAGGGGCAATACTTTTTTTGCCTCAAATAATACTCTTTTTGCCGCAAATTTTTCTTTTGCTTTTTTCTACATATTTTTCAAAACTTTTTCTTTTAAAATGATTACATCATCTGGTATCTCCGCGATTCTAGTTTCTGATGAGGTATTTTTTTATTGCAATTTCTTTTAAAAATTTACAACAAAGAGGCAAAAGTATGAACTTTCACCTTTTTGTTGTGAATTTTTTTAAGACATTGCAATGAAGAATACCTCATAAAAACTAGAATTGCAGAGCTACCAGATGGTGTTATCGCTTTTTAAAAAAAAGTTAAAAAATATGTAAAAAAAAGCAAAAGAAAGATTTGCGGCAAAAAGGGCTGTACTTCATTTCGTAACGCGCCATTTCGTAACAGCTTCATTTCGTAACAACTTCATTTCGTAACAGCTTCATTTCGTAACAATTTTTTTCGTAACAGGCTGATTTCGTAACAAATGGTTTTGTAACGCGAGATTTCGTAACAAATTTTTTCGTAATGCGAGATTTCGTATCACACATTTTCGTAATGCGAACTTTGCTTACTGGAATTCTCTGATTTAGCAATTCTATTATTTTTTCTTTATTAGGTTTCATTATTAGTGTTTTAATCAACTCTTAACTATCTAACCATATAACCATTCTGTATTTAAATGTAACCACTGTATTAAGTATACTCACTACAACACTAATAAACCCTCACACATTCTGATTACGAAATGAAGCTGTTACGAAATGGCGCGTTACGAAATGAAGTACAGCCCAAAAAGAGTATTATTTACGGCAAAAAAACGGTAAAAAAATTTGAATAAACCCCCGCTAGCGCTTTAGTGCACAAATTGAATTGATTTGATAATCTTGAAATTGTAATTTTATCGTTTTTAGCTATGTAAAGCTCATATTACTGAAAATAAAACCCTACATTTGTAAAAAATCTGTTATAAAAAATTTAGGCGTGTGGCTGCCATTGGAAAGAGCATATGCATATACGGTATGTGCAGGCCGAACGCACCGAGATGATTTATGACGAAGAAACCTCGGACATGCTTGACAAAAAGATGGATATGAAGATAGTTGCCAAGAAATTCATTGAAAACCTGAGACGGACAGTTGAAGAGCTGGAATCTGAGAAGAAGACATTGACAGAAAAGGAGCTAGATTCGGCTCTTTTCTCAAGCACAATGCTATTCTCACTCACAACGAAGCAATCAAGGAGTACCTTGAGATAGCTATTCGAGAAGCGAAAAGAATTTCAGTCGAAACAGGTGATTCTCGCCAAGCAGAAGGCCTCGTGGCTGCTTTGCAACAGTATGAGCAACAAAAAAGATCATTGAGTACTGCATTGCAAATGGCACAGAGAAAATAGAAGCCATTGACATCAAACGCGACTACAAACAGCTTTTTGCTCTGAAGCATAGCGGCCAAAACTTAAAGTCTCTTTTTGAAGCTGAAGAACTTGGGCAGAAAAATCAAGTGAGTATCTTTTCTTAACAAAATATTTCTAAAGTTATCGAGCAAGGAATTTCTCCAAAAATATTCTATTTTAAGTAACGCAAAGATTTTTTCAAAGTCAACGTTTCCAATAAAATCCAGCTTTCATTAACATCATCTCAAAGCCAGTTTCGATGGGGACGTTAGTACATTAATTATTCAAAATTAACAAAACTTTAATTACCGCTACTTGAAGGGGCATGCCGTGGATTCAAAAATAGTGCCCGCCTATTCAAAAGTTTTCCTACTCATTGAACCTCTGTATGGATTTTTTTTTGCAAAACGAACCAAGTATAGAATTTAATTTCAGGTATAGTTTTGTTAGAAATCCAGTGAAAAAATGTGTACAGAAATCTGATGACAGGAAAATTTTTTGGGCATGCGGGCACCATTATGAACGCACGGCATGCACCTTTAAAGGAGCATGCTTGTCACCGATGAGAGTATTTTAAAAGGCGGGTGCCAGTGAAATCCAAACGAGAATTAAAATGGTAAAGTAAAATTCGAGGAAAAACTATTTATCCAATTGCAATCGAACGACGATTGACTGTCACAGTCAATCACTGCTCTACCATTGGAGGAGGGGTAAGGCCATTGCTGCGTTGCAAATGAAAAGCCATTTAGGTTTGAAAAAGTGGACTCGGTGGTGCAGTGCGTAACCGTTTCTGTTTTTTGACCCAAAATGGTGTGCAGGTTCGAGCCCACGTGGTGGCATACTATTTTTTGCTTGTTTGACCAGTTCTAGGAGTAATTCGTTTTTTTGACGCCAGATTCGGAATCAGTGGCCCAAATTTCCCCTAGAACTGGTCAAACAAGCCAAAATAAATAGCATGCCACCACGTGGGATCGAAACTGCAACACCACTTTGGGCCAAAGAACACAAACGCTCACGCACTGCGCCACCGCAGTCACTTTTTCAAATCTAAATGGCTTTTCCTCCTCCTCTAAGCCACCTATACCGTAAGATAATGAAAGTTTTTTTCATTACTTACACGTGTTAGAGCCGGAAGAGTACTCAACAATTTGTATGAAAATACTTTTTTCCCAATCAAAACACTCTTTTTTCGGTACTTGTGCACTTGAGGGGGGGGGTCTTTTTGGTTAACTGTAAATAGGGTATAAACGTCTCCTAAGTAATTTTTATACGCCAGAAACGCTAAAAAAAGTGGTTTCCTAACAATTTCCGCACTTAAAGGGAAGTTTTTAAAAAAAGTTGGCTACCAAAGATTGATCAACTGCCTTGGTCCCCCAAGGTAAAATATCGTATATTAATGTATCCTACCACGTTTTGGTCACTGGAGCTGGGCAGAAAGAGTCTTTAATGCATGTGTTTAAAGAGCTATCAGCTTGGTTCTTTTCACTTATCGGGCCCCCTTTATTTTAGTGTTCTATCCGTAAATAACACTCCGAAAAGATTTTTATGCAACACATTTAATTTATCCTGAGACAATACATTCACATGATAACACATACTAGCGAGGAATATCAAAAGGCAAGTTTGGTGGATACACAAGCGAAATGTCCTTGAGTAATTCTTCAAAAGGGTTCTTGTCCTTGATGCGATTCCTCCGCACCTGGAACCAATTGTCTGTGCGCAAATTGATTTTCTGCTTGCACTTTTTGATATTACATTTCCAGAACACCCGAGAACCAAAGTAAAGCTTCATCGAATGATTATTCTTGCACTGTTTGCTAGAAAGAAGAAGCCTTCGATCTTGTAAAAATGTGCACTCGCTTTTTCTCCCGCTGTAAGTCACGAAATTTCATCTATAATAACAATGAAACAATGCATTCATTCGATGTAACGCAGTAAAAACATAGAATGAAGCGTGTGAAGGAATTCTAACTGCATATATGTCACGTGTGGCAAAAGTGAAATTATTTTATCGTTTTTATTGCTAAAAAATATTTTCGCAGTGTTATTTACGGATAGAACACTGAAATAAAGGGGGTTACGATAAGTGAAAAGAACCGAGCTATCAAACTCAACTAAAAATATAGATAAATTTTTGAAATGTATAGATTAAGGGGTTGAAACGAAAAAACCCGTGTTTTTTTCAAACCCCTAAATCTTTTTATTTATGAAACCTTTCAACTTAACTTAACTTTAACTAATAGCTCGTTAGAAAGCTGAGATCCTGGGATGCACGATAATGCTAAAGTTTTAAAAATTAAGACAAAAACTCATAGAAAAATGTGAACATACAATTAGTCGGAAAAATAGTGTTTTAGTCGGAAAAAAAGTATTTTCCAATTTGTATTTTAAAAATATTTTTTAAATTGACCTGCTACCTGTTTTTCAAATTTTCCCATCTGAGACAAGCCATGAGACAAGCGCGCCCTTAAAAGTCCTTAAACAAAAAATTTAGTTTAAATACACCGAGAACACATACAACGACAAACAACAGTACTCAGCTTCACGCAACTATGATGGTAAATTTTTTTGAATATTTTATTAAACTTCCAAGCAAAATTTCTTTTTAGGTCATAAAAATGAATCTCACAAAAATTATCTGCGTGGTGCGTCTTCTTCATCTTCTTCTTCGACTTATCCAAGAAAAGATGACTGTAATCGTCAGTTACCAAAGAAAAAACGCAGAAAAAGTTTTATTTTTGGTGATTTTATGCCGTTCACACATCAAAAAATTGACGTATTCACACTGATAAAACAGGCAACACCCTAATTCAAAAAACGTGTTTTCAACATTACGTTTTTGACTCACTTTTGAAGACTTTTCTTTAGTAAATCACCTCTCATTTTGTAGCTCATTTCACTGGCTACAAAATGAGTTGTAATTTGCATGATAAAATTGAAAAAAAAACGAGAAAAAATTCAATACTAAATACACGATTTGAACGAAGGGGTGCCCGTTTATTAGAGTGAATACGGTATATGATCAAAATTGGTTGAAACTGCACATGTGTTTTTTTAATATAAAGATTTTTGTTAAAAAACTTTGATCGCACTTCTTTGGTGAATCTTATATTTTATTAAAATATTAAATTATCTCATTTGCTGCTTTCACTTTAAAATTTCCTACTTGTGGATCGATAAAAGTCATACCTCCGGTGAATTAACTAGAAGAAATACAGTACGGTTGACTCTTGTATACTACCTAATAGTATAATGCTTGCGATTTAAAAGAGTAGTCGTACAAACCATGATTGAAAAAAGAGTTCAAAAAGAAGAAGAAAAAATCGGATATTAGGCAGGAAGGAACTTTTTGGGGTGGCTTTATATCGAGAGTCGACTGGACAATTTCACGGTTTACATTCTTTTAAAAGAGCATTGCTTTATTGTTCAACCCCAAAACAATTCTTAAATTGTTAATCAAAAATGACTTCAACTCTGAAACTCTTGTCAAAAGGGGGCATGTATTGAAGAGGGAACGTTTAATAGAGAAAAATACGGTAATTGCGCGCGGGACACTTTTTTCATCTCAAAAAGATTCAGAATGTTGTTTTGAACCTGTAGTTTATATTGTTCATATGCTAGCTTTTCTAGCTTTTTTATCGCATCATCCAGAGCTCAATTTCGAGTTGTTTTAGTTATTTCATTGTAACTTTTTGTTTGAAAAACATTGCTAGTCGTCCTAACTCTTTTCACCTTTTGACGTAAAACTTTTTTTCTATACAGGATGTCTCAAAATTACGTTAACATTTTCGAAATTAATATTTTTGTTCAAATTTCAGTTTTTCTTTTTCGTTTATTTGTTTGATACGCTTGTTTTTTCTTGTTTTCTCACTTGCGTCTCATTTGCTTAATAGTCTTCGAGATTATCCATTAAATTTAATTTCTGGCGTTCCTTTTTAATATTTTACGTGCACGCTCGACGTCGGTTCATCAAATTAATTTCTATCAATTTTGAAGATATTGCTGCAGTCAAGGGAGGGGAATTACGCGCCGGTTTCGTCCTTTTCGTCATCAAGGTCTTGGACTCTCGCGAAATAGGCAGCTATTCTGAGTGGAAAGGCAAACAATCAGCAATGTGGTTCTTCGATCGGAAGAAACTGGCGCTACCAAAAATTCATTATAGTTATCCTTCTCTGTTGTCATGTTCGCTGTTATTATTTGTGACTGCGTTTGAGAGATCGGTACGTGTCAATTGTTCCCGGCGCCGATTGTTACCGGCGGCCGATTGTTCCCGGCTTATGTAAAAGGGACAATTGTTCCCGTCCTATATAAAATGACCGATTGTTCCCGGCTAGTATAAAAGCGACAATTGTTCCCGGCATATGTAAAATGACCGATTGTTCCCGGCTCGCATAAAAAGGACATTTGTTCCCGGCTAATATATAGCTCTTGAAAACAGTTTTACTTTTTTAACTTCAACACTGTGAGCAAGTAGTTGCAGAAAACAATGTAAGCTGTTATTTAGCATGAGCTATGATCGAAATTATTTTTTTGCTTTAGGATGTCATTTCAATGGTCAAGTCTGAAAGGGCAACGACATGGCTACACACTGTGGTTTCCGCTTCATGAAGCATCAGAGAAGTGGAGATGGATCAAAGCAGTATTGGAAATACGACAAAGCATATGGTGGTAATGGCGCGAAGTGAAAGACTCGACTTCACACGCTAGTGGCTCGAATATATTTTTGAAGTTCATTCCGCACGACTCAATACATCCTCACAATCATGAATTGGATCCGATGGTTGTCACAGTGGGCAAGATCAAGCTACTCAATCACGAACTCCAATCTGCTCCGATTGCTGTGGCCCGAGTCTTTCATAAAGCGCCGTACGCAAACAAGTGAGACGAGTCAGAATCAAACATCAGATACCAGTTCTGGAAGCTCGTCGAGTAGAAGATGTCGAAATTTCTGCAGCAAGTCAAGTCCACATAACTGGTACTGGTGGTTAGAACAATTTCTGTTGGGCGATTCTGGAGCAGAAGTTGAAGAATATGAGCGTTAATCTATTTCAATATTCTTTAATTGTCATTATTGATTGTCCCTTTGAGTGTGTTGCTATTTGGAAGGGAGCGCAATATCGACTGGTCATTTAAGATGCAGTAGTCTACATGGACGGAACTTTCTCTATAACGCCTGAAGCTTTTGCACAGGCAGATTTTGCTTATTATATTTGTCATTATTGTTGATGTATTTTTTAAGGTTTAAGTAATAGTGGCTGAACTTTGCTGAGGCTGCACATCAAAAACTTCAGGATGCTTTAGGGTGGTACATCCAACAGTAGGTCGACTTCTGCAAGATCTCAAAAGAATTCAGCGCTCGCATGAATTCGACTGCGAGCAATACTTGGCGGAATAGCGGCTCCAAGAAAGCGCAGAATCTACAGAGAAGCTGATGCTAGGATCTTGGCGAGAGTCCAGTGCTATCATCAAACTAATCTTATTGATTACCTCCGTGGACTGGCTCACATTTCGTGATGGATCAGTAGAATTTTATGTTTGCTGTTGTGTTATTGTTTCGTTTTGATGTCATATGGAAAAAGACAATAAAGTTAGTCATAACCATTTATGAAGCGGAATGGAGCACTTTACCTTTACCCCCACCAGTCAATTAACCTTGACCTCCACCAGAAAATCAGCTTGGGGGACCAAGGCATATATTTTTTTCATTTTTCAATACTAATAATTTTTTTGCATGAAAATATTTAAAAAGAGTAAACGCATTGTTTTTGACAATTGTTTTGACACTGTTTTTGAAATTTAAAAATGGAAAAATAAAAATGAAAAAAATATATGCCTTGGTCCGTCAAGCTGATTTTCTGGTGGGGGTCAAGGTTAATTGACTGGTGGGTATAGGTAAATTTAGCCGCGGAATGTTCTGGGAAAGAGTACGCTTTTATAGTACTGACAGGTTTAAAACTGGTTTTTCATGCAGACTGGGAACAATTATCTCTTTTATACCAGCCGGGAACAATCAGTCACCGGGAAAAATCGGTCGCCGGGAACAATCGGTCATTTTACATATGCCGGGAACAATTGTCGCTTTTATACTAGCGGGAACAATCGGTCATTTTATATATGCCAGGAACAATTGTCCTTTTTATACTAGCCGGGAACAATCGGTCATTTTATATAGGCGGGAACAATTGTCCCTTTTATATAAGCGGGAACAATCGGCCGTCGGGAACAATCGGCGCCGGAACAATTGTCCGTGTCCGTTGAGAGATGTGCTCAGTAGTGAATAAAGATTTCTGTCCCCGTCTTATAAGCGATATTTTACGGACGTTTCCGGGGCTTGTCACCCAAAATTCGGAAACGGGCCGCTACGGTGTTATGCTGACCGATTTTTTCTTAAATGTTAACGTAATTTTGACACACCCTGTATAGCAAACCTAAAATTTTGACCCAAGATTCGTGACCAGCGTACTAAATAAGCATGTAAAACGGTTCACCCTCCTTTTCACAAAACTCCTTTCCGCACACTTCTTTCCGCAAACTTTTTTCCGTAAAACCTTTTCCGCAAAAATTTTATAAAAAAGGTTTTTCGTCAAGATTTTGATCTAAATTTGTCTCAAAACAGTACTCGGTAAAATGGATGCTTCTAGTGCTTTACATAGCTTTGACAATTAGATAATTCAAAAAGCGCCTATTTGAATAATCAGATACTTCAAAAGATGATATTACGCCAATTAAGATAGTTCGCCAATCGCTTATTTCGTTTATAATACGTTTTGACAATCGGATGATTTACCGAAAACTACTTCGACAATCACTAACTTTGCCACATAGTTTTCTGTGTTCCCCAACGTCTGCGCACTGTATTGTCGAAATATGTGCTATAGTGAAATGTAAATTAGCTAAATATACTGAATATGAATCATCCGATTGTTAAAACGTATTATAAACGAAAAAAGCGATTGGCGAACTATCTTAATTGGCGTAATATCATCTTTTTGAAGTATCTGATTATTCAAATAGGCGCTTTTTGAATTATCTAATTGTCAAAGCTATGTAAAGCCGCTTCTAGAATTCCCCTGCGGTAAATTTCCCCCTCCTTATTTACGAGGTTACAGGTTCAAATCATGGTGGTAGCATACATTATTTTTTCGTTAATAATAGTCATAAATTAGTTTTTTATGGGACCAGTAAGCCTCAGGACGGGTTGGGTTTGTTCAATTTTCGTGCCTTCTTTAAACGCGTACCGTATTTTCTCTATTAAGCCCCCCTCTCTAATAACTCCCCCCTCTCTAACAACTCCCCCCTATTTCGACCCCATATCTCAGCCTAAGGAAAAATTTTTGTAAATCTGTTTTTTGCGTTTTCTTAATCACCACGATCTTAGTTGATTCCACTTTTTAGATTTCGGTCGGGCATCCGAAAATCTCAAAATCGAAATATTTTTTTTTCCGATTTTTAAGGGTTAAAAAATAACTCCCCCGGGGGACTTACTACAGAAAATACGGTATCTTTAAATTTTATGTTAATGTTGTTAAAATGAAGTTTTTGAAACTTCTTGTTAAAAAATAACGTAAGGTAAATTTAATTCGCTTGTTAAGTTATTTTGATAATATTTTTCTGTGTGGTGATTATGTTAACACACACTGTGAAAAAAGAGCTTTGCATCTGTGTTCCGTTAAGCTTTATTCCGCTCAAATAAATCCACATTCAATAACACACATGAAGTAAGCAAAAATATGCAAAAAGACATTGAGAACTTATGACAATTTTCCGGCGGTAATTTCTTCTCTCTGCCATCCCGTGCAGTGAGTCGTAATAGTTGACGATGCCTTTTTCAACATTGGTTCCTTACAATAAAAATTACATTACAAGCCATGCATCGATTCACTAAAGCATACGACTAGGGATCAGTGACCGGGCGAGTGAATTGGAAGAAGCAGAAGATCAAAGTTGAACAGATTAACAATTCCCTTATCTTTCTCCTCATCTTCATCTGCTTCATCTTCGTTTTTCCGGTTTCCACAAAAAGTACTGGCTCATCCGGCTGAATAGTTCTGGAAAAATGTGTACACAAATAAGTGACATACAAAAATAAGTAAAATACTACCTTCAATCATGCAATAAAAACCTATGACCTTGTTTCGTGTTCTTGAAGCAGTCAGTCCAAGCAATCTCGTCTACTGGCTTGTCGACACTGGATACTCCGATCGGTTTGCGTATTTTCTGACCATCTGCTGTAGGAAGAGATCCGAAGGTGAAAATATTATCTGTTCATCCGAGAGATCAGATTTAGCAGCTTCCACGATGAGACGAGACCTCATTCCAATACTTCGCACTGCGTCTTCTTGAATCAGAAAATCGATGCGTGCTATGCTGTCCAGCGCATCGTTAATAGGGTATATATAATAATAATCTGTTATACCCAAAAAATCACTAGCGGCAACTTTAGGTTCAATTTTACCGAAAATATTGCTTTTGAAGAACCATCTCCGTTCATGACAACGACAATTCCGAGTTTTGAGTTGGCGGGGGACAAGTTTTTTTACGCCGAAAATGCACAAAAAATTTCCAAATTATTTTGTTATCTGAATTCAAAATTTATATTTCATGTATTGTACGAGGCAAAGCTTTTGATATAATTAATAAGTTACAGCTCAATGGTACTCGACTAGGTCGTGCGATCTGGCATGCTCAAGCAACGTTGGGCAATGTTCTATTGATGTTTATAAGAAAGAACTGAATTTTGAGTTTTATAGAATCTTCGACAAATGCTATTTTTGTGCATTTTTTACGGTCTGATACCCGACTAAACTAGTGTTCTTTTGAAAGTCTGTCAAATTATGCACCAGATAAACACTCTACCTACACAAATTGTTTTTCAATCAAAAAGTTAAAATCAAATAACTAAAACAACTCAAAATTGAGTGTGTCCATCAATGAATCTCTAAAAAACACACATTTTTTTCAAATCATTCTGCGTCTATCTTGCCCACCACAAAATTCTTAACTAAATGCCCCATTAGCACACACTGATTTTTAAGTGTTAAGCTGCCCTGAATAAGTTTGTTAACTCGACCCGTCGAATTCGACATTTTACGTCGAAATTCAAAGATGCTTAACTTTCGACGTTTGAATTGACTAGACGCGCCGAATATTTCGACAAGTCGACACCCAACATTTTTAGAATACGGAAATCTTGCCATCTTCGGTTTTGACTTCTTCTTGAAGAGATCTATGCCAGGAATTTAAAACTTCATAAAAACCAAAAAATCGAAAATTTTGGAATAATAAAGTTTCCCGCGCGCATTCAAGCGTGTGAAAATTTTATTGTCGGTGACATCAATGGTATTTCATCTATTTTAAGAACAAAGAATTTTACATACAGTCGACTCCCTCCATAGTGCACACCCAAGGGACCGGCCCAGGTGTGCACTATGGCGGGGGGGGGGGGTGCACTATGGTGGATGTGCACTATGGAGAGAGCTATTCTGCTTGAACACCGTCATGTGTGCACTATAGAGGGTTTCCATCAAAAACAAATTATTTTATTCTTGACGAAATTGTAGCACAGACAAAGAACTACAAAACTCACTTTAAAGAATAATTTTCAACGTGAAAAATGTTTAGATATACAGTCAAACCTCTATATAACGGCCCCCTAAAAGTTCGTTCCCACCTTGGGTCCGACACTTTTTTAGCTCGATTTTCAAAGCTTTTTTAAATTCTGTTTTGACAGTTTAGTCGCAAATATCGCAAGGATTCTAATTTTGCCGATCGGTTTTGTGAATGACAATAATTTAGCCGAATATTTACGTAAAAATATATGAAGTGTGCACTATGGAGAGAGGTGTTTATTGGATTCGTTCCAGCCCAGGTGTGGCACTATGGAGGGTGTGCACTATGGCGGGGGCCCGTTACTATAAAATTATAAGGTGGCCTTCCAAATCAGAAACGGGTGTGCACTATGGGTGGGGTGTACACTATGGAGGGAGTCGACTGTATAACATAAAGAATGTTTTTTTTAGCAGACTTACATTAAGAGCAATGTCAGCAAACGTCATCGCAGTTTTGATGGTTTCAAACGAAAACAATCGACTTTCACAAAGAACTTTAAAAATAAATTTGCCGCAAGGATCTGTAGTTGGTCAACTGGTTAAACAATGCATGGCGAAACACAACTTTATTCACATTTTCAACTAGCAAAGTTCAGCAAAAGCTAGATCAGTCAGCTGAAATAACAGAAGTTAAATATGGAGATTATATCAGAGACAAGGCAACTTACTGTATTTTGATTAAACCGACTACATATCAAGGAAACAGGTAAAAAAATTTACCTGTTTTTACTAAAAATATATACTTTTTTCTTTCTTCCAATAATAGTATCTCCTCTTTCATTCAGACATGTCGAGAACAAAAATAACTAGTTTTTCGTGCTTCTCTACTCTATTTTATTGAAAAAAGTACAGGGTGCTTCAAAAAAAAGAATATTTTGAACTATTTGAAACGTCTCTCTCTAGCCAAAATTGTTATAGCCAAAAATCCACATGGCCGAAACGGTAAATTCTCTAATTTTCTTGTAGTCGCTTTATAGATTTAACTGACTAAGTAACAGTGATAATCAGAACAATTTTTTATAGCAAGTGAATATTTAAATACCACAAAAAATTAGAGATGTAGCAGTTCTGGATAATAAGGATTTTTGTCTATAACAATTTTGGCTAGTACAAAGAGAGCCTTTGAAACGAACACAACTTTTTATAATTATTCGTCAAGATTTTTTTCTTATTAGAAAGAGGAGACAGTAGGAATTTGTTCGAATTCATGTCATTTGTAGCTTTTTGTTGAAAATTTGATAGTTTGCTGCATTGTTAAAAATTGAATTGTTAAAAAAGGCAATGAAAAAATGAGCAGGATAATTTTCTCGAACGAAATCTACTTTAATCTCTTCGGTGACGTCAATCACCAGAAGTTTAGGTTTTGTTCAGACGTCATTAGTATCGAGAAGCTCCCTTGCATTCTCCGGCAGGTCTGGATTTTGATAGAGAAGAAAAATAACCAGAATTGCTTTTTCAGTCACAGTCTGTACCACAGTTGACAACCTGCTTTGGAAACTACCTTGTAGAAAGTTTTTGTGTCGTTGATCAAAGTGTTATAAGACATGTTTAGTATCAAACGAATTCCTAGAGTCTCCTTTTCTGATAAAAAAAATCTCGCCAATTAATTCGAAGATAAAAAATTTATGACCGTTTGGAATAATTCGAAATATTTGCCGCACCCTGTATATTTTTTATACTTAACAAAACTAAACCTAAAATTAAATTCTAGGCCTTGTTTTGTTAGCACCCAGGTTAAAAATCCAGACAGATTTTTTTTGAATTAGCAGTGGACTAATGGTTCTTCAAGGTAGAGTTGGACCACCAACTGCTAACTTAAAATCCAGCTAACTTACTGGGTTATAAAACCGTGCCGTTGGATCATGAGTCTAGTAAACCACATGAAATAAACTGAATATTTTTAGGGTTATACTCAACAAAATTTGATGAGGAAAATACAAGTAGAGCAGGACATTATTACACAGAATACTCAAATTCAATGTACGAAAAATGCAGAATCAACATTCACAAGGTTTTTCTATTTTTTCAGAAAAATTAAGAAACTTACTTGGAAAAAATGGTACTTGTTTGCAAGACATAGATCCCTATGTTATAGCCATTTTAGGCCATAGCCATTTTAAGGTATAGCCATTTTTAGGCCGAAAATAACCTTGAGTTTAGCAGGATCAAAGTCAAGGTAAACTCAAGTTAATTTTCAGCCTAAAATGACTATATCTCATCTTCAAAAAAGATATCGAAATTCTGAAAAGTACGTTTTGTTCAGCGCAATATCTTGTCTTTGAAGGATAGGGAAAAAAATTCAGACCCATTTTTTCCTACAAAAAAATGAGAAAAACGACCTTGAGTTTACTAAAATCAAGGTTTACCTTGAGTTTGACCTTGGTCTTAAGCTTGAGTTTTGTAAACACTGCCCACATTGAAGAAGCCAGAAAACCAACAGGGATGATCAAGGAAAAATCAAAAGGGATGGGGCGGGGATGGAGGAGGTCGAGGTGTCTTCTGAACAAGTACCGAATACAGTTTTATGTAAAAGACATTCAGTCAAGAATATGATGTAATTAATCGCAAGGCCTTTGGAAACCAAGTCAGCATAGGATGTCTGTACGATGTCAACACTGATTGTTTTGTTACTACAACATTACTTGAAGCAGTAAATTCCCATCAAAGCAATAGTGACAATGAACTTAAGTTTGAATTCTTGATGCCACCTTCATTAAGCGACAAGTTGAATTTGCTGGAGGTTGAGACTGAGCAACAGGTGAAAGCCTTGAGTTCATTCAGTGTGATAACTAACAAATAAACTAACTTTAGATAAGCATTCTTAGTGAAATGACCCAGCACTCCTTTTTCGTCGATTACTTAAAAACTTCACATTATTGAAGACTTCTTCTTTCACGTTAATTTTAAAATCAATACTAAGGTTAGCAAAAAATTGATAAATAAATTAAAATGCTCTAAAATTTAAGGAGATTTACGTGAATTTACAACACCACAACATAAAAAAATTGCTGCCTAGTGACCTAAAAATGCTACACATGTAGTTACTGCTGTAGAGTACGGTGCTTTGGTGGTTTTCGAAATTTTTTTTGATGAACACGAATAAATGGGGCAAATATTCTACAGGTATTTTTTCAATTTATTTCACATAAAAATAAAATTCGATAAAGATGAGAATTTGATTGACTGGAGATCGATCCGCTGCAACTACAGCTTTGAAACTCGATGGTCAACAAATTGAATAATTACAGTCGACTCTCGATATAACGACCTCCCGAAAGTTCGTTCCCGCCTAGGGTCCAACACTTTTTTTAACTTAATTATTGAAGTTTTTTGCCAACTGGCTTGGGCTAGTCTAGTCCGAAAGATAGCAAGGATTTCGATTTTGCCAACGATTATTTAATTTCAAAAAAAGTGATCATTATATCGAGATTCGCCGGTCTTTTCGGCAAACCCCTTGCCATTTACATAAACGACCGTCAAAATCGATATCCTTGCGATATTTCGGACTACACTAGTCGAAGACAACTGGCAAAGACTTCAAGAATTAAGTTAAAAAAAGTGTTGTACCCTAGGCGGGAACTAACTTTTATATCGAGAATAGATTGTATATCGTCTATTCAATGATCCGGTGCAACGTTATTTGCAATTTGAACACCGAATTTTTTATTTGAGATATTTTGACCAAGAATAAAATTATATTTATTGTTTCTTTCTAGAAAAAACAATAAGCATGAAAATTGCCTAGCCTTCTTACCTAGCCTTCTCACAAGGATGCACCTCCCGTATACAAACTAAAACAGTGCTGGCACTCTATAGTACGGAAGGAAACTAGACTGGATTTCTAAAAGTTAACTGGATTTGGATTTAGGCAATACAAAAATAATGCATTCCGACCGGAAACCGTATGTCACAATTGTAGAATTTCCTGTATAATATATAAGAAATTCTACATTTATCAACGTACAAATAAATTGCCTGGCAGTTTATGCATGGGGCTAAAGCTGAATTAGGGTAATCTGGTGTTTACCCTGAGTAAAATTTGGCCACGTAAAAACTGCAGATAATCTTGTAAAATAGAGAATATAATCGATAACTGCAGGTTGAAAACTATAAAATTTCTCGTATAATGTACGAGAAATTCTACATATCCATAGGCGCACCCAGGGGGGGGGGTGGTCAAGCTGGGCTATAGCACCCCACCCCCCTCAGAATTTTTAGCCTATTTAGCCCCCCCCCGTCAAAAAATCCTGGGTACACCTATGAACATATCTGAGTCTATCCTATCGTAGGCTGGCCTACTCTGTGCCTTGAAAAGTCAGAAAATCAACAAAGAAAACCAAGGCATAGTTTTTTCGGTTGCAACACCAACACATAACATTATAAATCACCCGTGCCATCAGTTAAAGTAATTAAAGATCTGCTTAAATATTGCACAAATATTGCATCAAAGTCAGATTTGCGGAATCTAGAAGAAAAAATTCAGGTGCTACGCGCCGAATGTTAGGCGGTAGATCACCCATTTCAGCTAAAAACAGAAAATAATGAGAGAAAGAAAAGCACGACAGCTCGTCGAAAAATTTTCATAATGACCAAGAAACCTTTTGTCAATTTTGGGTTGAAAAATAAGGCCCCATAGGGTCTTATTAGAGATAATACGGTAGTTTAAAATTGGAATATGTCATTTGACACACTTCATATTTCACGGTGATTTTAGACGATAAAGCTTAAATATTTTAATCTAGTCAACACTATTTTAGTTTAGGCTACACAGGAAAAACTATCTAAAAAGCCACTAAATGACCAACTTCAAGAATTATTAACATGGCTAATTCCACCACAGAAGTTCACCTGTTTGCTGATCCAGTCTATGAATTTCCGACTCAAATTAAGTTTGAAGAAGTATTTACCATTTACGAGCAACTACCAATAATCGCATCTAATATCAATGATGGGCTTGGATGTGCTATTTCCTTTTCATGTTTGCCTGTCGATCTTGCTTCTAAGTCTATCCAATTGCCCAGTTTAAATAGAAGAACTAAAGCACTAACAAACGACATTTGCTCGGTGGGACGACTGTATGATGTCTTGCTTAAAATTCAGCAATTATCTATTGTATTCATGAGAAATCTGCAGCTTTTTGAAAATTACCAAATATGTATCGATGACTCACTTTTTGAACAACTAAAAACTTTGCCGAGGCACTTTTTAAAGAAAAAGACAAATTTGTTTAGATGCTCAAAAAATAATTTTGTATGGTCGTAGTGGTGCCTGTATATCTAAATCCACTCAACAGTTGAAAATTTACTTGAATGAGTGCTACACATCTCCAGAAGAATGTGAAGTTATGTTAGACAGCTTGAAAGGGACACACGTAAAAATTGCGTATTTGAAGCATCTACAAAAGAAAATATTATTTATGCGAGAGATTCTAAAGGTGTTGTTTATGTGAAAGGAGGTCAGGCTCTGCACTCTCTGATTAACAACCATGCCCAAAATATTACCTATTGCTTGTTGTTTGCTAATGAAGGTAATAAGTGGTCTGATGACAACAAAAACTACTTTGAAACGCTTGCTCAACGAACTGGCCAATGTATTTTTGTTGATTTAGAACACCCGAAAAGGCAAGTTTTTTTTTTATCAATTATATATTTTAATTTGATTTCTTTTTTCCCAGCTGATTAAACAGGGTGGCCAATAAATTGAACTTTTTAAAACGCTCTCTCAGATTCCGTATTGACAATTGCGTCGACTTAAGTTGTTGCAAATTTTTGATACAGTCAACCCCCGCTACAGTGACACCCAACCCCCCTCAAAAAATAAAATTTTTCGTGTCACATTTCAGCTTTTTCAAGCATGTTTCAGCCTTTTGACGGGTTTTTCGTGGCATATTTCAGCTTTTCATGAACCAAAATCTTGGCTACGTATTGGTATAAAATAATCGTGAACTTATAGGAAAAAGTTAGAAAATGTAATCGAAAACACTTAGACGGCTATTTCGGCCTCTACCTGCTAAATGGTTTTTGTGAAATTTTATAATTTTACTTTACAAATTGACACTTTTTTCAAATTAGGGAGTAGCCAAAATTCTGGGCCTTTATCTTTGCTATCATAGAAAAAAATGGCAACTCGTAATATGTGTAAGGATTGTTAAATCGCTTTTCCCGCATTTCCAGTCTAAATCGTATGTTTCCTACAGAAACATATTCCCAGTCAAATATACCTAGTAAATGGCAATTTGAATTGCTATTTGTCTTGCGAAGACATTAGGGGAAAGGGCGAACAAACAGAAATAATTCAGTGTTGAAATTATTAATCTGGATCTTTAGTTCTGAATGTTGCCTTCTCCTCTGATATCAAAGCAAGCTTCCCAGTCGACTCCCAGCGCGCGTGAGTTCATTTACTCTTATAGTATTATACCCAGTCAAAAGAAGCCTAGTGCTCAATCCAGTATAACGAGTCATAGCAACTCACCCAGTATTACATTAGGTCTTGAGCTTCAGGCTCCTCCCAGAGTAGAGACTAGTTCTCTGTCCAGTTCGATTAGATCCAGATTGAGTCGGTTGAGTGCGATCTATGAGCACGACCCAGTATATATCATGTCAGAAGTTAAGTCTAATGCGGTGAGCATTCCCAGGTTGTCTGATCATGATACCCAGAAGGATTTAATAGAGGCGCTTGATTCATTCGATGATGACAGCGACTTCCCAGATGAGTGCATCCCAGAAGCTAGTAAATATGAGTCTCTCAGTTATGAGGACTTCCCAGAAGTAATTATACCAGATAATAAGTCTCCTATTAAGGAGGTCTTTCCAGAGAAATGCATCTCCCAGTCAAGCGCGTACGTCTCCCGCATGGTTTCGTATACCGCCTCCAGTCACGCCCTCTCCACTGCGCCGGTGAATAGGGTTCCAGCTTGTTTAGTGCCAGAAAGGCTCCCAGCATCTACGGATGGATTCCCCAGTATTGTACATGTATCTGATTGTAACCAGGTGTTAATAAAGTCATTATCCTCATGTATCTCTTGTACTCCTGGTGGGAATAGTAGTTGCGGGCTTGTTCTGGTACTGATTCCCCACCCATTGAGGTGGATAACAAGCTCTTCTCTACCTTCTTACTTATGTAAAATTCAAAAAACCTTCAAATTACACAAAAACCATTCAGCAGGTAGAGGCCGAAATAGCCAACTAAGTGTTTTTGATTACATTTTTTAACTTAATCCTATTTTTCATACCAATACGTAGCCAAGATTCTGGGCTTTCATTTCCGCTATTATTAAGAGCAAAATTACCATCAAGTTGAGGCTAAAATTTGAAAAACATGAATTAACAAGAAAAAAGGCGGCCAAATTTTTAAAAAAGGCGGCCAAGTTTTACAAAAAAGGCGGCTGATTTCACACATTAGACGGTACATTTCACATACAGCCATTCGTTATTTATTCGGCTTGGTACCCACTATGGTACGAAAATCACTCTCGAACTTCAAATTGCGTCCGGGGCGACAATTATTCAAACTGTCAAAAATTTCAATGTTTGAGTATTTACTGTCTCGAACTAATTTGAAATTTGACAGTGATTTTTCGGGTCCGCGACAATTCGCCTCCGGGACAATTCGCCTCCAGGGACAATTCGCCTCCAGGGACAATTCGCCTCCAGGACAATTCGCCTCCCGGGACAATTCGCCTCCGGTACAAAAAAGTAGTAGAAGTAATCTTTTAAAAGTCACAGTCATTATACCACATTCAGACCCTTATTTTCGACGTGAAATTGTGTGGTAAATCCTGTTTGATAGGACCGAAACCGCGATTTCACCCATCCGAACCCCAAAACCCAGGGTAGGTACCAAATTTGAAAATTTGAAAAAAATAAATAGATCGAAAACCAACCATGCTATCAAATGTAAAATCATGTGGTGAATCAGGTTTGATAATATCAAAATTTTGAGTTCACTGAACCGATCCCCACAATTAGAGGTAGGTATCCCTCGTCGAGGTGTATATTTATTTACGGGCGTTAAGCAAATCGATCCACACCAAACTGATTCATACCGAATTGGTCCACACACAAAATGGTTCACACTTTTTCAAATGCGTACATTTTGAAGATTTTTTTAGTCTGAACCGACCAAACCAAGTGGTCGTCCACTTGGAGCTTTTTTGTTTATACTTTTTTGGGTTCCAAAACCTATTTTCTGGACTAACTCGGGAATGCTGAAGATGGTTTGATAGTGGTGAAATGCCGTTTCGTAAGTTATTTTCTAGTTTTGGCAAATTCAATTATTTCCCAATAATTAAAAAATACCATACAAAACCTTCTTTTACTATTATTGAACCATCTTCAGCATGCCCAAATTGGTCCAGAAAACAGGTTTCGGAATATGAAAAACGTAAAAAAAAATTTGCACCAAATTGACGACCACTCGATTTTGTTGTACTCAGGTAGTGTACTGGTACCCGGATATTAATATTTTCGTCTTGTAAAGAACTTTTAAAATTTATGATCCAACTTTAATTCTACTGGACAATCCATGCACTAACTAAACCATGTGGTCGTCCACTTGGATCAAAAGAAAGGCAGCTAAAGTTGGTTATAGACTGAAAAATTTTGAAGTCAAATAATTGTTGTCTCTATTATCTGAGCAGGGTAAGAATGCCTTTATGAACAGGGAGCAATTGTCCATTTTTACAGGTTTCCGGTGAATACGTGGTATAAAATTCAATTTAAAAAAGAGATGCAACACCAACCACACCACGTGGATATCCACTTGGTTCATATGAGTGTCCACTTTGTCAAGTTTGTCAATTTATCTAAACACCTGAATATGAGATATTTTATGTATCTAGCAGTTTTAATGAACATATCTGAAATTTGAGTAGTTTTAGTGGCTGAATTTTTTTGACTAGCTGGAGACCTCCATGATTCAAGTGGACCACCTAAATAAACCAGGTGGACAACAACATGAGAAAATAAGGGCGATTAGGTGATAAATTGACAAAAATGTTATAAAAATTAATGCATAACAACTACAATATTACCCTTTCTGCAAAAATACAAACTAAGGATAAGCTTGTTCATGGAGTGAATGGACAGACTGAACAGGAGATAAAAAATGTAATTGGAGGCGAATTGTCCCGGGAGGCGAATTGTCCGGGAGGCGAATTGTCCCGGGAGGCGAATCGGCCCGGAGGCGAATTGTCCTGGAGGCGAATTGTCCCGGGAGGCGAATCGGCCCGGAGGCGAATTGTCCTGGAGGCGAATTGTCCTGGAGGCGAATTGTCCCGGGAGGCGAATCGGCCCGGAGGCGAATTGTCCTGGAGGCGAATTGTCCGTGTCCCTGATTTTTCAATTAAAACAGCAGTTTTGTAAGCAAATCGACCATGTTGAACACGAACACGGTGTCAGAAATGCCGCTTTATTTAGAAAACATCATGTTTAAAGGAGGGAAAAAGCTACTACTAGGCATACCTGCACGGGCGCCGGCGCCGGCGCCGGCGCTGGCTAAAAAATCTTGACAGTCGGGCGCCGGCGCCGGCGCCACTTCAGCTGCGGCGCCGGGCGCCGGCGCCTGAATGTTAAGATTGCAGCTGTCTTGACAATGTTTTAGTAAATTCAAAATTTTCTCAGATTTTTTTGCAGACAAGTTATTTTTAATCTTATAGTAAATTTTTATTTTTTATGTTTATCACATGTAAATCACAAAATTTCATCACCGGTTTTTGTAAAATTTCTATTTAAAAACATAAAATGTTAGATTAGTCTTTGTTACATTCTATTATTCTATTTACAAAAATGGCTTGATGCCGGCGCCTGGCGCCGTATTTCCTCTTTTAGGCGTCGGCGCCGGCGCCGACGCCCGGCGCCGAATTAATTGTGGCGCCGGCGCCGATTTTTAGTAAGCCCGGCGCCTGGGTCGGCGCTCGGCGCCGATTTTTCTCAGCGTGCAGGTATGCTACTAGGGTGCCACCACGCGGGATCGAGCCAGTGCACGACCTTGGGGCCATAAAGCACAAACGATTATCCACTGCGCCACCGAGGCCGAATTTTCAAACCTGAGTAGCTTTTCCTCCTAGTTTAACGACAAAATGTTTTTGAATCATTTTATTTTTATCGCTATTTTCTCTGTAAATTTTTGCTGAAAATCATCAATTGAAGCACTGCTCAATGCAGTTTTTTATCATTGTATTTATCATTGATAGATTTATCATTCTATGGTGTATCATTGATAAATCATAGAAAAAACGGGTGGTATTCGCGGGAATTTAAATTTTTTAGTCAAAAAATAACTTGAATTGGTCAGAATCCCACTCCGGAATGGCCAGAAGCCCCTGAAAGTTGGTTTTTTGGGGGTTTACAAGAGGGGGAGCAAACTTTTTGCAAAATTCGATTGGGCGGATCAAAATTCCGGTTCGATCGGCTGAATCATACAGAATTTCATCCGGAACTACTCAAAACCACCATGAACCTGGAATTCTGAGCGATTTAGCACATCGGACTGGAATTCTGATCCGCTCAATCGAACTTTCGCAAAAAGTTTACTCCCCTTTTAGTAAACCCCAAAAAACCAACTTTCAGGGCTTCTGACCATTCCGGAGTGGGATTCTGACCAATACAAGTTATTTTTTGGCTAAAAGATTTAAATTACCGCGAAATTTTGACTTAAAACGACGAGAGAGAAAAATTAGGGGCACTTTTCAGAAAATTAAGGGTCATTTTTCAGTAATTAGGGGGCACTTTTCAGTAATCATCAGGGGGCGATTCGAATTAGGGGCCATTTTTCCCGAAATTAGGGGGCATTTTTCAGCTATTAGGGGCAGAATTAAAAATTACCCAGAAAAAACACCCTCCCCCTATTTCATCTCAGAACAAATGTTTTTTTGCGTTTTCTTTATTATTGCGAGTTCCACAAATTGATAAATTATCAATAAATCAATGCTTGAATTTAAAAAACTGCCCATTGTATGATAGCTTCTATAAAAAATAAAGTTGAAATATTTTCAGCAGTCTAGGAGTTGATGTACAGAAAACTCGCATTGAAAAATATAACAAAGGCATGCTCATAGTTTCCGATTATTTACAAGATGAGAGGCGAAAAAAATCTATTTGTCTTGTCAAAGCTACATCAATAGAAATAACAGGTAACTCTTGGCTTTTAAAATATTTTTTTTTTTCAGTAAATATTAATTTGTAGTCAAAAAACCCAAGACAACTGCATTTCTTGAAATTCCTTGTCCAAATTCTTTAAACTCTGGCACATGCTCCAAAGATGACTGCATTTGGGCTTGTGACGAATGCGAGCAGTCCATCGAGATTTGTTCTGCAAATAACTTCTGCTATTGCAAATGTGGAACTTTTCTTCCAACAAACTTGCTGTTCCGCTGCAAAGAGCCTTCTACTCATGGAGATAATTTTATATCTTTTCCTGAACATCAACTTAAACAGCAGCTTAGCCAATACTTTTTTGGCCGCAAAAACATTTTGATAGTGGGTGAAACAGGTGTTGGCAAGTCTACTTGGATCAACACTATTTTCAACTACCTTTGTCACACTTCTTTGGCGGATGCCTTTGAAGATCCAATCTGTGTTATTCCATCCCGCTTCGCTATTACTAACAAGGAAATGGAAACTCAATTTATCCATGCCGGAATCCCAGATGAGAAAAATGAGTCTACCAATGCAGGAAAATCATGTACCCAGTTCCCAAATTCCTATGTAGTACCTTACAAAGGGGTGAAGTCTGTTTCGTCGACACTCCAGGCACTGGAGATACAGCTGGAAGCGAGAAAGACAAGGTCAACTTGAGGAACACTATAAGATATATTTCTGAGCTCGAAGAGGTTCAAGGGATTTGCATCGTGATGAAACCGAATGAGGCAAGACTGAGTGTTGCTTTTCAATATTGCATTGGAGAGTTGCTGACCCATTTACACAAGGATGCTGCTGCCAATATTGTCTTTTGCTTTACTAATACCAGTGGCAACCAATATACGCCAGGTATCGTTTTAAGTTTTGTTAGAAGCTTAATTTATAACTTAAATTTATTTGCAAGCATGTTATCAGATAAAAAAACAAACAATTTGTCCAGGCAAACAATGAGTTTTAGCTGTTTTTCAAGCGGATAATACAATAGACAGACAGAGTTTTTTTTCTATTGAACGACCACTACATAATAATCGGCTTATCTCTAAATAACGGGCACTTATGCTGTTGGGACCATCCCCCCCCCCTCAATTTTAGAAAAATGACCACAAAACACGTTTTCTGCTCTATATTTCTGCTTTATAAGTCTGTAGCAGTTTTCGAAGTTAAAGTTTCAACTTTCACAAAAACAATTTTACTTCAAGTCTTTAAAAGTGGATGGCCTTTTTAGGCTATTAGACTAAATTTAGTACTTTAAGCTTGAGCAAAGTTAGACCACATGTTAGGACGAACTCAAACATGCTTCTTATAGAAAACAATAGGAAAAATATTCTTGAGTCCATCCTAAAATACGCTGGCCTACCGTTGTCTGAGCTTAAATAAAGCCTGGATGTGATAAATGACCCAGAATGACGTCGAAATACCCTAAAAAGACCACCTACCTTTAAAAAATTAAAGTCAAAATTTTAAAAAAAAGTTGAAATTTTAAATTAGGAAACTGTTTACCAATGTTTCTTGTAAATTATATAGCAGAAAAAAGTAGTTAGAGACGCCTTTTAGGGTCATTTTCCTAAAATTTAGAGGGGGCCGGACGGCATAAGTGCCAATAAACGTTCCGTTTCCGAGGAGGGTCAAAATTAAGCGGACTCTCTCTAATAAACAATCCGGGGTACTAATGCACTTTGGTAGTCCAATGGGAATTTAAGAGTCCAAAAATATTTCACTAGTCCAGTCTGCAACTCCAAGCCCCCAAGCCCCCTGCGCCCTCTTCTGGCGCAGGGGGCATAAGAGTTAGAGATGCGCGCACTCACTTACCTTACACATGACTCCCAGAAGTACTCTTGATCAAAAATGCATATAGAGTCACTTTTTTTGCCACGGCCCAGTTTAAAAACATGGTAAAACACACAAAATAGCTGGCAGAAAAGTGGTCCCTTTTTGTCCCATCCCAACACAGCCTTTATTCCTTTCAAAAATTGTTTTCCAGTTTCAGAAATATTTTTTTTGCTTTAAAACAATTTCTTGACTATAATCACATATGTTAGACCACTGATTTTTTTCGGATTCCCAAAATATTTTTGGACTCCCTAAATATTTTTGGACTACTCAAATATTTTTTGACAACCGAAATATTTGTGGACTAGTAAACTTCCATTGGAATAATAAAATTCCATTGGACTACTAAAGTACAATTAACCCCAATCATGCTCCGTAGCGTAATCAATATATCCCCAATGCAATTTTATGCTGAATATGATGGTTGAAAAAAATTTAAACTTGGTATCTGCGGGTCAACTGTCTCTCTGAACCATTCAAGTCGAGATTTCTGCTCATGCAACTTTAAATTGTCAATTTTTTTATCGATTAGTTTGATTTCTTGATAGTATATGAACAGAAAGAGCAGATCACTGGCTTTCTAATGGCGTACAGGCTTTACCAAATTCGTCGGATAATTGGTTTTGCTAGGGTTAGGTGATGTCCATATGACCGGGTCATTTCAAAATGGCCGGCCAGTTACTCAACCGTAGTTTTGGTTACAGTCGAGTTCGGTGGAGGACAATTTAGAAGGTCCGGGCATGGTCCTTTAAAATACACTTGGTCTTTGATCCAGACTTAGAGAGAAAGATCGCAAGTCAAGACTGTGAGAATGACTGTTCAAAAAAAAATAAGAAAAATTTGACGAATTTAGCCAACCCTGTGTTGTTAAAGGAGCATGCTTTCCTGTTGATAAGTCAATTGTTGATATTTGAATTCCCGGGGACAAAATCCTACACTATGGTTTTGGCAAGAATTGTTTTTGAATGCAAACATTTTTTGTTTCAAATGTTCATTTTGAATTCTGGAATCAATATCGGTGTGTTTCGCCGATAGACTTCGATTTTTCACGATTTTCTGGCTCAAAGCTTGTGTTTCCTGAAATGTTGTGTGCTGATTTCTGGATCTATGTTACTTATTTTTTCTAGTTTGTTACAGAAGATGGACAAGTCACTGAAGGACCATGAAAGGGACGTCCAAAATGCATTATATAAGTTTTTTTAGCTTATTTGCCGTCTTTTGATCTTTTTTTGTTAGTTCTTTTCAGGTTGTCAGCAAGGAAAGTTCCTGTGGTCGCTTGGGATATGGTGCTGCTGTATCTTTGATCAGGTTTTTATACGAGAGATTGTTTATCACGCTTTTCAGGTCTTCGAATGGACCGACCAATGCTGGACCGACCAATCTTTCCATAGTTGTTCGAATCGCTGCTCCTGGGTGCATTAGATAAGCTATTTCATCATTTTTAGCGATAAAAGACTTATCAAACTAGAAAAAATAAGTAACATAGATCCAGAAATCAGCACACAACATTTTAGGAAACACAAGCTTTGAGCCAGAAAATCGTGAAAAATCGAAGTCTATCGGCGAAACAAACCGATATTGATTCCAGAATTCAAAATGAACATTTGAAACAAAAAATGTTTGCATTCAAAAACAATTCTTGCCAAAACCATAGTGTAGGATTTTGTCCCGGGAATTCAAATATCAACAATTGACTTATCAACAGGAAAGCATGCTCCTTTAAAAGGTTAATAATAAACAAAAGAAAGAATTATGCTCTAAAATATAAAGTGCGTCATTTAAAAAAAAGAATCGAAATTCTTTTTTTTTCGAATTTTTTTTCTTGAGCTGAATTCGAAATGTGACAGTGACATTAACACTTATGAGCTAGGTCGGTATGAGTCAAGGGTTTGTCAAATTAAACTCTGAATTACAGGGTGGCGCAACATAAACGCATGAATAAATTTTCGCCATAACTTTTTAAATTTGCGGTACTTTGACGAGATCTTTTTTTTATTCGAAAGCTGAATGAATGAGAAATCGAATGACACCAAACATGCAAAGAATTCTTTATTTGAACACACCCAATTTTAACGGACAAAAATAACAATGATTTTCACTCATATTCCTGTTCTGTACTTTTCCCATTCACTTCTAGGCAGTATTCGAGGCGAGTTTCGTAGGCTCCAATTACTCTGTTGACCATCTCCTGCGGCAGACTCATGAAAGCGCGCTCAATCCGTTCTCGAAGCTCATTCATACTGGCGATTGGTGTTGTTGTTGTTGGTGTTTGGTTGATGTTTGGCCTCTTCTTCTTTTCGACGCTTCCTTGCCCCTTGAATTTGTTGTACCAGTCAAGAATCCTATTGCGGTCCGGCAGTTTAGCATGAATCCCGAGCTCCCTCCGATATCGAACGCCAAAATTGGCCACGCTTTTGCCTTCCTCAATAAACATTTCGACGCACTTTGCCTTCTCTTGAGCACTGTAGACCATGGCTAAAAGAAGAAAAAATAAATTTTCAATCAAACATGTTTTAACAGTGATAACAAACACGAAAATCAAAAAGTTTGGTGTAATTCGATTTCTCATTCATTCAGCTTTCGAATAAAAAAAGGATCTCGTCAAAGTACCTCAAATTTAAAAAGTTATGGCGAAAATTCATTCATGCGTTTATGTTGCGCCACCCTGTACTTCTTTTTTGGCGAAATGTTTAAACACGCGAGAATAAGAGTGTTCTGGACATTCCATAATGTGTCTTGTGTCTTTTCTGACACTTAATATTTCTGACACTTGCTTACACTTCATATTTATACCTACCAGGGGCGTACGCAGGGGGGGGGGGGTGGAGGGCACGTGCACCCCCGTCAGATTTTTTCCTTATCGGTGCCCCCCCGTCAGATTTTTCCGAAAACGGTGTAGGTAAAATGGCCTCGAAAATTTGAAAAACGGTGTAGTTTTACCTATGGCCTGAAAATGGCCTGGTGCCCCCCTCCCGTCAGAAATTCCTGCGTACGCCACTGATACCTACAGTTGAAACTCGATTTAACGAATTTCAAGGGACCGGCCAAAAAGTTTCGTTAAATCGAGTTTTCGTTAAATCTAGTTTCGCTTTCTAAATTTTTTAAAATTTTCGTTAAATCGAGTTTTT
This sequence comes from Ditylenchus dipsaci, assembly GCA_004194705.1. Taxonomy (NCBI): domain Eukaryota; kingdom Metazoa; phylum Nematoda; class Chromadorea; order Rhabditida; family Anguinidae; genus Ditylenchus; species Ditylenchus dipsaci. The sequence continues at coordinate 90,649 of SADC01000856.1, read as the reverse complement.
GCAACTTTTTTATTCATTAAATTATTTATCTACAAATAATCAGATCCCACAAACACCTCGAAATGAACCTCACAACACTCAGATCAAAAATTAATAACTTTCATCTTCTGATGGCGTTCAAAAACCTTATCCATCGGCCAATTTTCGAGAGAGCGGTTCAAATAGCAGTCAGTGTTTGCGTCAGTGGGTAAAAAGGTTGCTCGGGCAAAAATCCAACTCATGCTCAGCGATCTTGTGTTTTGTGTGATCAATGTGGGGTTCGTTCAATTTCTAAATATCTTAGTATCGCTCGAAATGGCATAGCGTAATATCGCGAATTCAAAATTTGAAAAAGGACGGCAGATTTTGGAAACGAAACGTCATTTTCCAGAAGAAGACGTCAATTTTCGAAAAAAAAACGGCATTTTTCAGTTTTGATGATTTATTTTTAGACGATTTTGTGGACTTGCGCTAAATCGAGTGTCGACTTTTTCAGTAGGGACCGCCAAAACGTTTCGCTAAATCGAGTTTTTCGTTAAATTGAGTTTCGCTGTATCGAGTTTTATTTTACTCTATTTCAGTGAAATCCAACCAAATGGATACTTGAGTCTCGTTAAATCGAGTTTGGACTGTACTTCAATTTTTTGTCGTTGCAAAAAAAAGTTAATTGTGGCTTACAAAAATAAATTTATTAAAAATGAAATATTGTCTTTTTTGTGGGAGGGGTAGGTGAGCGATTGACTCAAGTATATAAGTACCTTTTTAAATAAATTAAATATTTTTTCGAAACTTTCTGAAAAATGTATTAATTAAATTAGTATTTAGGCGAATCCCTAGCTCCATTGCAAGAATTTTGCAAGAAAACGTCCCAAGTTCGAGGATAGAGTTAGCTATCAACAAAGAAACAATTTATTGCATGGACAATGAAGCATTTAAATATCTATGGGCTGTTCACAGTGGCGCCAAATATGGCTATGACACGTTCGAAAAATTTTCCCAAAGCTGGGAGAATTCTGCATGCACAACTAGACGACTTTTGAATCGCATGTTGTATTTAAAACCGCACAAAACAGCTTTGACAATGATGTTAAATGATGCTCGACATATTGTTCTAGCTTTATCAGAAACAATGGCGGATGTTTCCTATAAAATTCAGGTGAAAAGTTCAGAAACCATATTTGCTTTTTAAAAGACATAATATCTGAGGACAAATTATGACCTGGCCATGCCGGATTTTTTTTGTAGCAAATTCAATGGAGAGTCTAAAACCGTTAAGAAATCTTTGAGAACCATGAATTTTAAGCATGGATGCCAAAAACGGCAAAACGACAAAAAAACGGCAAATTTCCTTGGCGTTTCGTTTTTCAAGAACGGCAAAAAACGGCAAAATCATACTAGGATAAATTTTGCCGTTTTTTATTGATTTTGCCGTTTTTTTGCCGTTTTTCAAGTTTCAGCATCAACCGCCCATGTTTCGCTGGTTTTCGATCTTCCTGTCCCATATTTCATTGATAATTAACGCTTTCAGACCTTCCATACACTAATAATTAACACAATCAGTAGTATTTAGCTGTTAGATCGAAAAAAATATGCTAATAAACCGATTAGAATTAACCTGGAGCATGTGATTTTCATTGCCTTCCTGTTTTCACACTTTTCAGACAATTTTCAATACTATATTTAATAGAGTGACCACTCATTCAATAAAAAGATCCTTGACCATATTTTTGGAAATGGAACAAACGCAAAAAAGTCGAGATCCTGACCCTTACCTCGCAGCCTTAGTCTATCTAGAAAGCATAATATTTTTACAATCATATATATTGCAAACAACCATACGCCTTCCATAGTTGGCCGCCGCCGGCAGCACCTCTTCGGTTACCTTCGGCGGTGCCACCGGCGGCGGTCCATTATGGCGCCTTCCTGTGCATTCCGATCAGCATACATACAGGAAATCAAGAATAGGCCATTTATTCAACTCAAGCGAGAAACATCGATAAAGCAAATTTCACTTCATTTCATTTATCCAAGTAGTCCTAAGATGATAAGTGCGGCTGTCTTCTTTGCTATTGGCTCTAAGACGCACACGTATTCTTTGAAAAAGTTATATTCCGCCAACTCCAATAGAGTAGTAACAGAAGCAAATTCTTAACCAAACTTGATGATTGCAGCTTTTAGAATTTCCTTGTTTTTCATCAGTGACTGGATCATTCCGTAATACGATAACTACCTTGTTTCCACGTGAGGACGTAGCGCTATCCCAGCATCGTTTTTCATCTGATCTATTTGTCTGAATTTGTTTAAATTGAGTTGGTTACAATACACAGATAAAAAACCTCAATTTCCCGATAAGCTTTTCAACGCATTTCAAACCTGTTTCAACTTCTAGGCAGGCCTTTTTGATGTCCATTGTAAGAAGGGAATTTTTGTAAAGACGAGTAGTTCGCTTAGCCATTGTTGATCCCACATGGCACATGCACGGTTAGTATTTGCTTCCTCCAAGGTGGCTGACGATTGATACCTTAACATAGTAGTAGAATTACAGTTAAACAAAACAAGCACACATACTTGAGACCAGTCGTTGCATTCTTTTGCAGGGTAGACCGACAATATTCGTGATTGCATATGACCAACGAGGTTTCGACTTCTTCGTCCAACAGGTTATCGAAGCGATGCCCATATAGCTTGCTGGATCATTTACTTGTTGTGTGCCGTGTCGGATCATAGACAACCTGAGTAGAATATCAGTGAGTAATTAGAAATATTAAACCACAAACTTTTTCTCGCCTTGCTTTTGGACCTGGAGGACTATTGACACAGCCAATTTCTTGAGCTTCCCTAGAGTTCTCCATACTGATATATATACCGTATTTCCTCTAATAGAAGCCCATGGGCTTCTATTTTTCAACCTCTCGAAAATCTTGAAATTGTCAATCAAAAATGACCTTAACTCCGAAACCTTAGTCAAAAAATAGGGGGTGGGCTTCTATTAGAGCATGGGCTTCTATTAGAGGAAATACGGTATCTAAATAACTAACTCAATATATGCTACACCAAAATATTAGGAATTGCCAGCAAAAATATAGGCGATTGATGACAAACATGAAAAACGGCAAAAAATCGGCAAAAAAACGGCAAAATCGATTAAAAAACGGCAAAATTTTTGTAGTATAATTTTGCCGTTTTTGCCGTCCTTCAAATTAATTCTTTTTTGAAAAATTTTGCCGTTTTTTTGTCGTTTTGCCGTTTTTGGCATCCATGATTTTAAGTCAGTCGGTTATTGGGCGGTGCAATTTTCGACTTATAATTTTCTTTTAATGGCTCTAGCTTGCCTTTTCACCCCAATCACGCAATAGCTCACTTTGCTCCCCAGAAAAAAGCTCTTCAAAATGAGTGCGATCGTTTCTGCTCGACTATCGAAAATATTTGAGAACTGAGAAAAAATTTTAATAGTTTATTTTTGGATATCCGGCACCAAAAGCCCTATTTGTTTGGCGAATAAACAAATTTAGATGAGTTCAAGTCAGTCCGCACAAAAAAAAATACCCTCGATTAACCGGCACTAGCCCTCTGGAATTGACGGTTCTTTTTTAAACTGGTCAATCGACAGTTAATTGATGATCAATAAACCAGTCAAATTGACCAAATTATAGCAAAATTTACCAAATTCCGATCAATTGACCGGATGACTGATCAATTTTTAAACCCCAGTTTAAAATTAGTTTTAGGAAACGCTGATTTTTTCACAGCACTTCAGTTCTCGATCAACTTTTATTCTTTTAAAATATATTTTTTACTTTAGACATACCGTGCTACTATTAGAACTAAACAAGAAGCACTAGACACAATAAATTTATCTATAAGTGATCTTAATGAAAGACCGAAATATTTAAAATACTATGTTAGAAATAGTCTTAATTGTTCACCAACATCAACAACTATAAGAACAGTTTGCATTGCTGATAAATGCACCAAGCAAATGAATGACCAATATGGTAATAAGCAAACTGTTTATAAGTCCAATTGTTATTGTTATCCTACAAAGAATGATGATGGTTCTGCAAAAATCCACACCTATCCAAACCCTGTACTTATGTCAATCCCAAACTGCAAGGTATTATTTTTTAGTTTGAAATACTAAGTGTGTGAAATTAAGTAATGATACACTATGACTCATATCGGGAGTAAACTTTGACTAATTTCTCTACCAGTCAGCCAAATTTTAAAACCATGTCGTGATATCGGGGGCATCGTTATATCCAGGCTCGACTGTACGAAAATTTTTGTTTTTTGAACTTTTCTCTTTTTGTTCAACAAAATATCTTTTTTTAGTAAAATAAATATTTAAAAAACGTAGAGATTAAGGGGTTGAAACAGAGAACTTTGGTCGAAAAAGTTACTTCATCCAAAGACCGAAATCTTTGAATTTTTAAAGTCTCCTGCAGAAGTTTTTTCCTTCATAGAAAGCTGAGATTCAGGGATATATGTTCATGTGTTAATGACAAAAAACTCTGATTTCAAAAAAGTTTTTAAAGCAAGTAGAATTTTGGTGCTAAAAAAGAAGATAAAAAAAGAAGATTAAAATGGTCGTTACTTTTTGTAAAGAGCGATTTTCGAAATTCTGGTTTCACCAAAAATTTAATTTTTTTGCCGACAATATTTTTTGGTGTATTTTCGGTCTTTAGGTCTATGGATGACTTTTGGATGTGCAAGGCCTAAACCACAGGGGGACCAAGCAAAAAATCGTGTTATTGACGTTAAATACCAAGAAAATATTGTCGGCGAGAAAAACCTTTCGGCGAAAACAGAATTTCGAAAATCGCCATTTACAAAAACTTAAGACCATTTTAAAAAGCTAAAATTTCTTGATACACCCTGTATTTTGGTACAGTCAACGCTTGATATAACGAACCCCTCAAAAGTTTGTCCCCGCCTAGAGTGCGACACTTTTTTAAAACTTTTACCAAGGACTTTTACTAACTCTGATTTGTCAGTCTAATCAGAAAGATTGCTAGGATTCTGATTTTACCGATCGTTGTTGTAAATGAAAATCCAGGTGGATAAGACAGATTAGCTGCATGTATTAGTTCATGACTTTGGTTGGGTTTGAACTTATAGACGAAAGTCTGATGTGAAAACAGGAATTGGATTATGGCGGCGGAAAATTGGGTTGGCCACACTTGCGGACAATATTTGGCGGATGCGTGTTCCCGGACGTGATTATTGCGGACAAAGCTTTGCGGATGAGGTTTTGCGCCTTAACTGTTGCGGATCAAATCTTGCGGACGCAAGATTTGCGGACGAACATTTGCGGACGAGAACTTGCAGACAAAGATTTGCGGACGGGAATTTACGAACTTCATATAAGCATCGCCTAAGTCGCAGGTTCGACTAACTTAGTTTTTAATGCTGTCATCCTTAGCTCCGGCTTGAGATACCTTCTTTTTTCTGCTCCTTTTCTGCCAAAATTCGGTTTATCCGCAAAAGTCGGTCCGCAAATGTTCGTCCGCAAATGTTGCATCCGTAAAATTTGGTCCGCAAGTGTTGCGTCCGCAAAATGTTGTCCGCAAGTCTGGCCAACCCGGAAAATTGACTGGTACCGTACTGCCTATCCTGAAGATTAGTGATCCTTTATAACCGATTTTAGCTAAAAAAATGTTTACCTTCGTGTCAAGACAAATAAACTTTAATTTTGTTGATGAATTCGTGTGTTGATGAATTCACTTAACGCCTCACCTCCTACCCTACCTCCAACACTACCTAACACACAACACCAACCACGGTCTTGTGGGGAATCTGAAAAAATCACCACCCTAAGCCGATAACTATGGGCTTCCGCTCAGCCGCTTTTGGAATCTACTCATAAGCCGGGCCCACACCTATGGACTTCCGCTATACCGCTTTTCGAATCTGCCCATAGAATCTACCCATACCCTGGCTGGTGGAAGGTAGGGTGGCAGTTGGGCTTATTTGTGGATTCCAAAAGCGGCACCGCTATGCCGCTAGTAGGGCAATAAAAGTATTGAGCGCAAAAAATGCAAAATCAAGGGTGGTCGGAATAACCGAAAAGAACCTCTTTCCCCCCTTTTGCAATTTACTCTCAAAGAAGCTACTTACTAATTTTCAGCTAGTAAGATAAACTACAAATTAATTTTAGTTTGCTTATAAGCAGTCTTCGAAAATTGGGTCAAAAACACATTGCCGGAAACACGATTTTTAACTAGGGGGAAGTTTTGCTGTGGCTGCCATATTTCAAAGAATACGGTTATTTATTTTTGTGGAATGCGCTCTATTATAATAAATACGGTATCCATAAATTTTAATCTTAAGGTCTGTGGCTGCGCATGGGACTTCCATATGTATGTGAATTATACGCAACGCGAATGCAGTGAACAAGTGCACGATGAGCAAACTATAAATCAACTTGCAAAAAAGTGGAAAGAAAGAAGGTCACAGAACATTTTATTTCTGAATACCTTGAAAAAACAAAGAAATTGAAGAAGACACAGGCCAAAATTTGTGAATTCGCTGCACCGGTTGGATCTTACCTCGACAAAAATGCTATTTTAGTATTTAATGAAGCTGCTAGAGCATACATCGATCTTGAAATCAAAAGCATCATAGCAGAAAACGAAGCAGGAGCTTCATGCAAAATCAAATTGCTCAAAGAATCACTTCAAAAGGTTGAAGAAGAAAAACACATGCTTGAGCTTTGCGTTGCTAAAGGCAAACCAGTTGAAGATACTATTACTTTGTCTGATGTTGCTACTTTCTTGAGAGTTATTGGCTATAGCAAAAACGACTACTTGAAATGCATATCAATGGATCCAGCTACTATCGTTAGTTATTTTAAGTTATAAAATTTTTATTAGAATATTTTCAGGGTAATTACACGAAAAAAGGTTATTCTGTGAAACCAAGAAAAGCTACAAGAAATTTTGCAGAGCAGTCTGATTTTATTAAACATATCTTAGAATAAAAATTTTTTTTACAAGCAAAGTCTGGTTTGTTTAAAATTTGTTGAATGCAAATTAGATTAAAGATTATTTATTTTATAAAAGGTTAAAATTGAAAACACCTGTCAAAATGTGTGAATCTCCCGTAAAAATATGTAAATCTGCCGTCAAATTTATTTTTTACCCCGTCAAATTCAAATTTCAAACAAAATATTCCGACGCTAGTAGCGAATACCCCCCCCAGCGATTTTCACCTTTTTTACTTTAGTAAAAAGTACCCAAATTTATGTCCCAGACCCCGTAAAGTATGCGTAAACTCTTTATTAGTCACAACTTCCGTACGCTCGCCTACCCCCAAGCCTAAGGGCTAAGCCTAAACTTGTTGTTTGCAAGGGTAGTTACAGCAATTTTAAAAGGTCGGATTCTTGGAAGGGGGGGGGGTATTCGCTACTAGTGCTAATTATCCTTACAGAATATATACCGTATTTTCTCTAATAAGGAGGCCGGCCGCCTTATTAGAGCGGGCCGCCTTATTGGAGCAGGCCGCCTTTTATTTCAAACATCCTTTCATCAAAATTTATTTAAATTCTCTAACAACAAATTTTGAACTAAGAGGTAATAACAACAATCATAACAATGAATGATAAACAATCTTAGACTAGGATGTGACCAATTCCAATCGAAAAGTATGAAAATTATGATTCGGCGCATTTAAAACAATTTTGAATATGAATAAAATTTTTAGGGCCGCCTTATTAGAGCAGGCCGCCTTATTTCTCAACCTCCCTCCTGAGGGCCGCCTTATTAGAGCGGGCCGCCTTTTTAGAGCAGGCCGCCTTATCAGAGGAAATACGGTAAATCTTAATAAATCTGAAATTTAAAGCCCACCATCAAATTTCAAATTCCACTCGAGATAAAACATTTTTGAATATCGAAAGTTTTTAGGTGGCGGCTGACCAGTTGTCGAAAAAAAAAATTTTTGATCGAAATTCGACTTTTTTCCCTTGGGAGACCTTGGAAAGGGTTCCTCTAAATTCTAATTTTTTTGGAACTTGGCAAAAAGAGTCTCTACATACATTTTTAATCAAGAGTCTTGCTCGGAATTATACCTAAAGTAAGTGAGTGCGAGCATCTCTAGCTCTCGAGCCCCCTCCGCCCCCTTCGGGGCTGCGAAAGCTTGATTGCTTGGGTTGAAATGCGCACATCCACATACCTGAGACATAAATCACTCGAAAGTGACTCTGGATGCATGAAAGCAATATGCATACCATAGTTTCTTTATGCGGTAGGCACCAGTTAACAAAACTATGTTCAAATTCTATCTTATTAACTCTCCAAGTACCCTACTCGGGTGGTTTGCCTTGGTCCCCCAAGTCAAAAAGTCAAAATTTGGTAAAAACAAAATTTTTTTTAAAAGTGGTTGGCCTCCACCTAAAAAATGTGATTCATGCATTTAGGTTGCTAAAACACCGAAAAAACAAGTTTCTGGGTGCTTTTGGGAGGAAAAGTATAAAAGAGTTTAGCCTTGTTTACGCCGCAAAAAACGTTTTCGTCTCGTTGAAAGTGCTAAAACACAAAAAAACATACCGTATTTACTGTATTAAGTTCCCATGGGGAGTTATTTTTCAACCTTTAAGAAATCAAAAAATTTTGAGGTCGATTTTGAGATTTTTGGGTGCTCAACCAAAATCTGAAAAGTGTAATCAGGTAAACTCGCGGCAACTAAGAAAACGCAAAAAACAGATTTGCGAAATGTTCGTTCTAGGCTGAGATATAAGGTCCGTAGGGTGTGGACTTATTAGAGGGTGGGGAGTCATTAGAGGGTGGGAGTTAATACAGTAAATACGGTAATTTTTTAGTGTTTTGGAGAAAACCGAACAACCTAGTCTTGACGCCTCCCTTCAGAAAACCTATATTTTTTTCGAAAAAAATTAAATAATAATTTTGGGATTAGTCAATAATTTCGTGAAAAATCAGTAGATTACTTTCTTCAATTAAAAATAACTTCTCTTCGCCCAATATCATGACAGAGATTTCAGACTTGAAGGAGGAAATCCATCAGGTTTGAAGAAGTGACCTCGGTGGATAAGCCTTTGGGTTTTTTGGACCAAAATGACCGAAAAGGTTCGATCAAACCTGGTTTCACGCCATTTTTTGGCCTTTTTTAATTGTTTCAGAGATGATTAGCCTTAAAAAAACGAAATCAGCGGCCCAATGAACTCTAGAACTGTTCAAAAATGAAACACAATTCAAAAAAAATTGTTGGGTTTTTCTTGTGAAATGTTACGCCAAAAAAAGCCAGAGATTTCACATAGAGAAAATACGGTATAGATTGAAATTTAAGACCCTGCTTGGATATACCCCCCACCCGAATCACCTTTTTTTAAAAGTGTTGAAAAACACCCTATATCTACTCAAAATTGCCTCAGAAGTTCAAAAAAGAAATTATTTTTGAGTTCTGGCCAATAAAAATTTGAGCTTTGAGCATTTTGAAATTTCTACTTTTTGTCTGATTACTCTCGATCTTGATCGACAGTCTTGCTTGGAATTATGTCTAAGGTAAGTGAGTGTGTGCATCACTAACCAACCAAGCCCCTTCGGGGGCGCAGGGGGCTTGGAGTTGAGATGCGCACACCCACACACTTCAGACACAAATCACCCGATTGATTCTGGATTCATGAAAAAGCATGCATACCAGAGTTTATTTATGCGGTAGTCCCCAGTATTCAAAACTATGTTCAACATCTTCCTTTTTGGACGAATTTGGCCTCTTTTTGGTTTTTTTCAAGCCCAAAACAGCCTCAAATACCTTAAAATGGTCAAAAAGAGTATTTTAGGGTGATCCCATAACTCGATTTTTTATTGACAAGAAACCAAAAATAATGCCTTTTTCGAACTCCTGAGACCATTGTAGGTCGATATAGGGTGTTTGGGAACATATAAAAAAGTTGATTTGGGGGGGGGGGGGGTTGGTGTTAGTTTGTATATCTAAGTAGCGCCAAATTTGGTTATTTTATTGATGAATGAAATTTTTCAATTCGCAGCTTTATAAGAAGTCGACAAAATCAGAAACCTTCGTATTTTATCAAAAAAATTGTAATGTCATTTTACTAACCTGTATCATATTCGATTATTTCATTTGCTGATTCAGGACCCATTATCTTGATTATGTCAATGCTTTCGTCTAAGCCAGGTGCTACTTGGAAACCAAGCGCTTTCTTTAATTTGTTAACTCCCTTTGTTATGCCTTCTATAACAAAGTTCATGACTGTAACTAAACCCTTTCCATAACCATATGTTGATAAATCGAGCGTCGACTGTAGCTTGGTAATGTAAATTTTACATATTTCTTTGTCAGTTATTTCCTCCAGGGGTTCGGTTTTTATGTCCATCTGCTTTATGGCCTTTTCGAAAATCAATTATATCATTCGTTCACTTTTGACAGCATCTGATGCCCACCACGAGCTGAATGTTTTGTTGGACATTATATTGGAAGTTAGTGTTCCAAGAGTGAAACAGTAAATTTCGGTAGGTGCATTTGTCATAATGAAAATCATTCTCTGCCAAGCCTCGCTCACAAAACCGATTTTGGCAAGGGAAAACACAGGAAGACAAGTTATGAATCCTAGAAAAGAGCCAATACCCATGGAACTGGTGGCAAAAGATGACGTCTTTCCAAGAGTCATAGCTAGTTTAACTCTGAGTCTGACAAACTCTTGGTAAATCTCTTCTCCTGTTGCTTCTCTATAAGCTGTACCCAAAATAGTTTTTTAGCTTGAGCAGCACCATTTCCATGTTTTTTTCTCTAAATTAAATTTCATTTAAGAAGCTGTTCTTGGTTGGGTTTAGCATAGAACCCAGACTGAGTCTTGAGCAAAATCCTGCTTTTGCAAATCTCTGCATTTTAGATATTTCCATGGGAATCATTGCTCCAGCGGTTGATGTAGCTATCTTAATTAATTATGTAGAAACATGGTAAATACCACATTAAGGAACTCATGATGTTGGCCCCCATCCAATTTTCTACTACGTTTTTTCGTGAAAAATAGCTTGGTCGCTCTGTTGTTTTTTGATGTGTTAATGATGACCAAGCTTTTTTTACGAAAAACGTAGTCAAAAAGTGAGTGGGGTAATAATTATCTGCCAACAGCATGAGTGCTCATTTCAATTAGTTGTTTAATTATGTTGCTTTTTAACATAAATATATAGGAATGAATTTTTTGTTTTTTTTCAGCTTTTTTTTAGCAAATGTTCGCTGTATCGTAGCCTTTTTGAGCTACCTCCCTGTGTCAAAAGTATCACGGTTTGCCTTTGCAAACAGCTATAACCGGCGTTGCTTTGAAATAGCTTTTTTGGGCAAGGTATATTCCATTAGCGTCAAAAACCCCTTTGTTTTGACTGTTTTATTGCTAAAAATCTTGAAATTGAATTAAGATATGTCCTCAAACATTCGGCTTATGATACACGAATTCGAACGCACTATTGGTACTTCGATAACTCAAATTAAAGGCACCTAATTAGCAATAGCAGCAGCTGGCATTAGATACCAGGAATTAAACATAACGATCAAATTCAAGGGTATTGAACCAACAGCAGCAACTACTCCAGCTATAGCGGAATCTTTTAGCAGAGCAGTAGCCTCTTTCCAACTTGCTGGCAAGAAACTGCCTCCTTTGAGGGTATCGAGAAATTTTTTGATGACTGCGGAGTCAAATGTTTCTCCAAATAGGGCAGTCAATGAGTTCAAAAGACAAGCTACAATTATGTAAAGTGGACTGTGCGGCTGTGTTATATGAAGCACTAGAAGTAAAAATGGCCAAGCATATGTGTCTAACACAAAAGCAAGAGCTCCTGCACCTCCCAAGCTCGCTTAAAATTGAATAAATTTAAAGAAAATTTTTATGATCTCACAGTATCACCAAAACGGCATAGCCTAGACCAGCTGAAAAACGTTTGCCATTGAGCACAGAACTTAGTGCTATAAATATGCGACTGTCGTATACCTGACCCAATTATAGGCTGGATTACACAATCTTGAACTCGTTCAAAAACAACTTTGAACGACTTTTTTCGATGTCACAAGGGTGAAAAAGCGTAAAATCATTTCTTGAAAAAAAAAGTTGACCAAATTTAGAAAAAATCGACTTTGTAAAATGGTTTGCCCTCGCGAATAGCCATAACCGGCGTTGCTTTGAAATTGTCTATTTTGCACCTTTTAAAAAGCTGGCGCTACTGAATATACCCCATTTAAATTTTAGGATTAGGCTTTAAAAAAAATGATTAGGCTCACCAAGGTAAACCACCCAGAAAGGGTAGCTGGTGACCTAAAAAGATGGAATTTGAACACAGTTTTGAATACTGGAGTCTACCGCATAAAGAAACTCTGGTATGCATGCTTTTTTCATGCACCCAAAGTCACTTTTGAGTGACTTGTGTCTGAGGTATGTGGGTGTGCGCATCTCAACTCCAAGCTCCTAAGCCCCGAAGGGGGCTTGGGAGCTTGTAAGGCCCCAAACACAATGAGGAGTCTGTTTGCGGATGCTAAATCAGATTTGTCGCACGGAAATGTCCATAACTTTTTTTTCAATTTTTCAAAAATTATTATGTTATTACCATTTTGTAGCTAAGATTCAGGGCTACCAGATAAGCATTTTATGATGTAGATGTCATTTGAAAAATTGAGATAAAAATGAAAGACTCCGTTCAAGACTCCTGACTCAAATTCTAGTCAGGAGTCTTGGGCGGAGTCTTTCATTTTTATCTTAATTTTTCAAAGGACATCTACTTCATAAAATGCTCATCTGGTAGCCCTGAATCTTAGCTACAAATACTACAAACAGAATAATTTTTGAAAAATTAAAAAAAAGTTATGGCCATTTCCGTGCGACAAACCTGCAAGGGGCTGAGGGGATGGCCAGCGCCCAGTGAAATGCTCTGGTGGACAAGATCAAGGAACTGACCTAATCGTTGGGATAGGAGACGTAGTGGATTTAAGTAAACTGGTTAGTTCCCACTTCAGTGTTACTGAAGGAAAGTTGTTGGCGGATAGTGTTCGAGGCACGGAAGGGTTCGTCAACCTGGATGTGCTGTCGGACCGTGTACCAAAGTTTGGAAGGGATGGTTGTTGTGACAACGAGACCGACGTGAAGATGGGTAGTGTGACAGACGGAAAGGGGATTGTGAATGGCACCGACGAAAATAGTGGATTTGGGAGCAACGTTAAATTGGGTGTAAGCAGCCGTGGGGCGTTTGCGTTTCAGGGTGATGTGCCGAACAGTCAGCGCTCTCTGTACTCGGTGGCCAAGGTGGGCTCGGAGCAAGCGGAGTACTCAATAGTCAAGCGGAAGCTCAATGGGTCGCCGACAGTTGCTCTTACCCGAGGGGTGGTCAGCTCAGATCCTCTCTCCGCCAACCGTGACTCGACTCCTCCTTTGGATGGCCCGGCAGCACGCTCCCAACTAAACTGCGCGACGGATGCTAGAACAAAGTCGTATCTGCCGCTGTCTCGAATGACCACTGCACCGACGACCAAGGGAATGGAAGTGGCTGAAGACCCGACAGAATCTCTACAGCAGCTCTACCGAAGAAGTCAAGTAGATATGACCCGTCTAAAGCGAAGCTGGTTTGAAGCGACTGTCTACATGGACGAAGCCGATCACTGCCTGCGTCGTGGACTCAAAGAAGTGAAAGGGGCCAAGAAGCAGCTGAATCGTCTAAAGTCTATTGTAGAATCTCTTGTGCCTGTGTTGTCTTCTCGTGAGTCTGTGTGTAGCGGGTTAGGAATAAAGGATAAGGTCACTCCCCTCGTCCGGTGCTGGTGAATGCGGGTTCGAACGAACTTTTGTTTTTTACTTAATACAAAATGCAATAAAAATCTTTTTTGCCTAGCTCCAGTAACCAAAACGAAGTAAAATACTTTGCTAATCTACTTTGCTACTTTCCGCCATTTAAACGGCATGCCCAAGCTAATGAGTCCAATTTCAAATTTTTTATCTGCTGGGCATCATTTTTTCTTATAAAAGAATTTGTTGCCCATCAGGTTCAACAGTTGCTTTCCCTATTTAAAAAGAATTGTTTTTTAATTCTGTTTTACAGTCTAGCCCGAAATTTCAACAGATTCCAGATTATACCACAGTTTTTCGCCGCAATCTTTTAAAGGTACTGCTTCTTTGATTTGTCTTTTTAGTCTAGGGTTAGGTGATGTTAAATTTACCAGTAAATTTACGTAAATTTACCGGTAATTTGCCGTCTATGTCAACGAGAATTTCCCAGTTCGAATTGGCGATGGATAGCTTTTTTCTGAAAGTGCACTAATTGTTATTTTTCTGATTTGATGAATCAAAAAGTGATTTTCGAATAGTGTTTCTTATTCAAAAATAATAATTTTGTGCATTTTGGAAGTTAAAAGCTGTCCTCCGTCAAATTACGAAATTTTCGTTGTGGTTGACGGAAATGGTCCTTTAATTAAGTGTTGCACTATTTCTGAGAAATCAAACGCAGTGATTTGCGGCGTGTTTTGTTATAAATTTTTTCAAACAGTGTGACCATTTGCAGCTGATTGGTTTCCTAATCTTACATAGATAAAGTGATTGAAGGCTTGTTTGTATAGTTTTTACTTATTATTTAGCAAACGTATTTTCTTAAATTCTACCATTTTTCTATATACATGAAAGCTTGTCACTTAATTTTCAGTGAATGTAAATGCGAAAATTCCTACATTTCTGCATACAGTCAACATTTTTACGAACATTTTTACCGACGGCCGATACCGAGGGGGATTTCGACACTACTGGAACATAAACCCCTAACCCCTTCCAATAATTTTTAAGTGTACCTAAAACCACCATGTTTGAATCTATTATTGATAGACTCTCAGCCCAAGGCCTGAGGTCCCAAGTCTAAGCCTAAATAATTGGGGAAAGGGGAGGAAGGCGAGTGTATATTTTAGTAGCGCCGAGATTTTATTGTGTCTATTTATTTTTTTTTGTAATACGACCTAGTACAATTTATTTTAATTAGATCATGATATTATGTGTCGCCACTACGATTATTAACAGAATTGAACCAAGCCAAGCCCGAAAACTGAAACTCTATTTACAAGATGAGTGCACAGTTCAGACGATAGTGGTTGAGGCTATAAGAAAGGCCAACCTTGGAGCAAATTTTGTTTGCATTAAAGTTGAGATCAACGACGAAGACATCGGAGAACTTCTAGAAGTGGATGCACAAGACCAGGTGGAAGACAAAGCCAAATATGTCATCCATGTTCAGCCAGCTGGATTGTTGAAGGACGATAGTTTCTGGACTTATGAAAATGTTAGCGTCATTAAACCTTATATTAAGATTTTTAAAACACTTGTTTGCAAGTATTTTTAAAGATTCAAAAATTTGATAGCTCTTGATACTTTTTTAACTAAGAGACGGCCATAATTTTTTTTCAAGAGTGGGAGCTAAAGCCCTTTCTGAGGTCATTTTACCTACACCATTTCTGGTTAGGAAGGCTGATGCTCAGTTAGCTCTAACCTGGCTACGTCTATGATCAAACTGTCTTTTGCTCTTTTACTTAAGGTGTCAAAAAATTTCAATGATTTTTATAAGGCTTTCGACAAGGTAAATGCTTTATTATCATAAAAAAATGGGCTTAACGGGTTTTACAGGTTTTAACGGTAAGAGTGCAAAATATAAATACTTCCGACTTCTAGAATTGGAATCACTAATAAGAGTCAATGAAAAAATTGAAAATCGGAGTACAGTCGACTCTCGATATACCGTCACCCCGATATAACGTCACTATATTTGTGAAAATTCGATACTACGTCACTTTTAAAATTTTAGTCAAAAATTGCGTATTAAAACTGCACTCAGATACGGATGTGATCTGTGCCGAAAATGTATATTTTTCACGAGATTCTCAAATTAATGTCTCCATTTGGATAATTTACCTTAAAATGTTCGCTAAGATCATTATATTTGTTATTAACTTATTAAATATACTTTTCAAGACTAATATAACGATAGACAAAAATGACAGAAAAAAAATTAACGTTGAAATTGCCCTATTTTAATAGTAAAAGTGTACCTTCGATATAACGTCACTTTTGCCGGTCCTGAGTGGTGACGTTATATCGAGAGTCGACTGTACTACGGCGTCGAATTTATATGGGAATTGAATTTTAAGTCTCAGATTTCAGGCTACAAAACGGTATTTTCCGGGCCTAGGTTTTGAAAAAATGTTGGCTTACGGTTGGCTTTTTGGTGAAAAGCGTAGTTTGGTGATTTTTTTTTTAAAAAGGTGTTTTTCACCAAAAAATCACCCCGTAGGGCAACATTTTTTTATACCTCGGCCCTGAAAACACCATCTTGTAGCCTGAAATCTTAGCTATCAGATGGTGAAAACTTTTTCAAAAAGGTCTGAAAAAAGTCAGAGAAAATGAATTGAATATCGCGAAATGAAATATCGCGATATGAAATGTGACCCTATTGTACAGAGTTCAATTATGTGCCCGGAAAAAAAGTTTATAATAATATACACCTTATTTTTTTTATCAGAGGTCCATGTGCATTTATTTTCAAGCCCTGGAAATCTTAAAATTGTCAATCGAAAATGGTCTATTTTCTGACATTTTAATCAAAATATAAGAGGGCATTTTATTGCAAAATATACGTAAAATCACAAAGTAAAAGCCAAAGTTTTTATGAAAAAAAAAGATTTCGACTAAATTTCATATTTTTGTTGAAGCCTGTCTAAACCTGTCGAGCATATTTAACTCATTTTTTGTAAGACCAAACCACTTTACAAAGTGAGATCTATCAAATAAATTGAGATTCTTTACAAATCTTCAAGAAAAAACTTGCACATGGTCAATGCACCTTTTCAAAGTAGAAATAGTTTTGTACCAACCTTATAGGTAATCTTAATACAATCTAGATAAAATCAAAATTTTTGGTGGAAAAAGGATTTAAACTTTTTTCTTTGTTCAAACCTGTTCTACCGTATTTATTCTAGTTGAAGCCCCTGGGTTAAAAATTTTCAACCCGCCTCTTTAAGGCTCAAATTAGGGGGGGGGCGCTTAACTTATTTAACCTTTATTTTTGTATGAACAACATTTTTGAAAAAAACACAATGGTTTCCGTGAGCCAAAACTTTATCATAAATAAATGCCTCCACGATATGTCATTTGAAAGCTAGCGATCTGCGCTTTCTTTTGCACATAAAATATAATAAATATATAGAAACAGTGGCATGTTTTAACTCTTTGAAGTGGCATAGGCAAAAATCGAGACATTGATGGTTCGCAAAGGCCTCTGACTACCGTAGAGTTACTTTTTTCAATTTTTTTTCACCATCGTGCTCAGCGTGAATTTCTGCACAAGGACATACGATCAGGACGTACAGCCGTTCCCGTGTTAAACCCCATTTATCACAACAAAAGTTAACAAACAAAGACCTTTCATTCCGGGACTGAAAATACAATGACTGAAATAAAAACAGTTTCAGAAACACAAATCAAAAATTTATCATTGCGAGAAACACCATAATTTAAGACTTTTAATTTTTGTCACTGTTTTGGCTATATATTATTGTTGGCCCGGAATTTTTTTGAGTAAAAACCGTGATTCCCGAATATTTTTGTAATTTTCGAAGTTTTTTAAAATTAGAGGGGGGGGCTTGAATAAGAGTAAATACGGTATCTCTTCGAGCATATTCGGCGCATTACTTGTAATGCCGAAACACGGTCAAAAAACAAATATCTATCGAAAAAAGTTTACAACTATTACAAATCTTAAAAAAAAAACTTGCAGATGGTTCATGATTTAAAAAAGAAATAGTTTTGTGTCAACCTGATAGATACCGTATTCTCTGTAATAGACCGGCGCCCCTCTCGTTCAAAATAGTGTTCTTGGCAGTGTGTTTTTGACCTACTTTTTAAAGACTTCTCTCAGGCAAGTTATCACTCATTTTGTAGCCAGTGAGATGCGCTAAATTTTGAGCCGTAACTTTCCTAAAAGCAGCTACCAAAAAGTATGTCAAAAGCCTAATGCCAAAAACATGATTTCGAATCAGGGGGGGGGTACCGCTCTATTAGAGAGAATACGGTAATCTTAATATAATTTAGGAATCAGTTTTGGGTGCGGAAGAAAAAGAAAACTGGGACATGATGAGTGTGCGAAGTGAGCAAGTGGACGAAAACGTTTTGCAATGTGTTGATCATATGAAGCTGACATGTATTTCGGAACCTGGACTATTTAATACTCCATTGGTACAGACTCGCAAGTGAGTAGAACGAACTATATTCCTAATGAAACTAAAAAATCTTTCAAATCTCTCATTTAAATTTCAAAAATTGCAAGCTTGAACATTTAGAAGCAGCGTTTGGAACTCAGAACTTAAAAATACAATGCATTTTTGTGAAACGAAAAAACATTGAGTCATTTTTCGCCAAAAATTGCTATTAATGCTTATTTATTTTTAAGCACCAAAAATAAATATTTTGAAGCAAAGTCTCAAAAAAATACTTTAGATTTGAGGACCCTAATAAAGGACATGTCTTTGAATAAATCACTTTTCAACCCTACTAGCAAATACCCCCAACGATTTTCACTTTCTTCACTTAAGTAAGAAGTACCCAAATTTACAGGGTGCGTAAAAAGTTCTGACAACTTTTTTCAACTCAAAATTTTTAACCATATTTCGTTTTATGAGTGAAAACGGTTTCATTAGTTTTTTCTACGTTAAATTCCATACAAGATAGTTGTTTTACTTTTTTGTTTTCCAGAAATCATGGCCCAACGATCAACGAATTGAAGTAGTGCAAATGCGTCAAAGAGGGAGACTATCACGGAAATTGCAAGGGAACTTCATTTGGACAAGAGCAATGTGCATCGAACTCTGAAGCGCTTCAATGAGCTGGGGACTTACGAAGATCATGAAAAAAGCGGAAGACCAAGAATTTTGATTGCACATTGCTCTTGATGCACATTGCTCTTGTCCAAATGAAGTTCCCTTGCAATTTCCGTGATAGTCTTCCCTCCTTAACACCTTTGCACTACTTCAATTCGCTAATCCTTGGGTGCCATGATTTCTGGAAAAACAAAAAAGTAAAACAACTATCTTGTATGGAATTTAACGTAGAAAAAAACTAATGAAACCGTTTTCACTCAAAAAACGAAATATGGTTAAAAATTTTGAGTTGAAAAAAGTTGTCAGAACTTTTTACGCACCCTGTATGTTCCAGACCGATGAAAAAATGCGTAACACAGTTATTAGTCACAACTTCGTACGCTGGCCTACCCCAAGCCTAAGGGCTAAGCCTAAACTTGTTGTTAGCAAGGGTAGTTACAGCAATTTTAAAAGGGGAAAACCGTTGGAGGGGTATTTGCTAGTAGCGCCCACTTTTCCAAACCTTGCTTTGAGCAGAAGTAGCTATAGGGGTTTTGCCATTGAAAATTTGGAAACAGGAACAGAAAAAAGCTTTTTATTTATAAAATATTTTAATTTATAGCATAACTACAAAAAATAATTCAAATCATCATGCAAACAACATGAAATCATGCTTATCCGCGACATCCTCCTACACCAACCTTCACACACAAGCTAGTGTGTCTCAAACAACCATGGCCACAGAAAACATGGAAGGCATGGAAGGGACAAGAGATGGCACTAGTTCAATTACCGTACAGGTAACTAAGCGAAATTATGACGAATCTGCCTCAGAACTTTATCAAGATACCGACCTTTCAATGAAGGTAGAGTACCGATTATCTCTACTGAATAATTTACAAGCTACAGTCGAGTCTCGTTTAACCGACACTTCGATTATCCGACACCCTCGATTAACCGACATTCGTCGGCGGGTCCCTTTCAATGAAGCTACCCTCGATAAACCGACGCCTTGTATGTTTTCAAGGTTTTTTTTGAACTCTTGCCACATTTTAAAAATACCGTTTCAATTTTTTGCTATCGTTTGCTGTGCTGAGAACGCGAATTGAAAGAAAAGCAATAAAGTAACAGATTTCTTTTCGATTTTGAATAAATATTATTTGTTTGGAATAAATTTCATTATCTCTTGCATGTCCATAAGAAACTCGATAAACCAACACCCTTGAAAAAAAGCTTATCCGGCACGCTCAATTAACCCACACCCTCGATTAACCGACACTTAATTCCGGTCCCGAAGGGTGTCGGTTAATCGCGACACGACTGTATATGTGAATTTGAGATGTAAATTACAGGCCTTCGAGTTATCCTACAACTGTAAAACGAAACTAACTATTGGGTTGATGCATAAGTGCTGCAACAAATTCTTTGTACCCCAACACTTTTGGATGGGTTTCGAAAATCGAATTCTTATATGATTCGGTCGAGCGAAAATGGATGGGTTCGAGTGCATGTCAGACGGTTAGAGAAGGACTATTCTCTTGTCTATTCTCTGAATTCAGAGACATCGAGAGCGAATGTTTGGTTATTTGCCCCTCATCCTCCTTATTCTCCTGATTTGGCTCCGTCCGACTATCACTTGTTTCGCTCCCTGAAGAACTGGCTAAGAGGCAAGCACTACGACATTCTCTTTGATCTCATCACAGATTTGGATAATTTTTTTGCGTCAAGAGAAAACGGTTTTTACGCCCGTGGTTTTGATCAATTGCCTGAAAGATGGCAAATGGTTATCGATGCAGAAGGAGACTACTTTGATCATGACTAAGTGAAGTTTTTTGATTTGAATAAACATTTGCTTTCGATGTCTCTGAATTACAGAAAATAGACAAGAGAAAAGGCTTTCTCTAACCGTCTGACATGCACTCAAACCCACCAATTTTCGCTCGACCGAATCATACAAGAAATCGATTTTCGAAACCCATCCAGAAGTGTTAGGGCACAAAGGGGTGGATGCAGGACTTATGCATCAACGCAATATAACTTTAAAGTTTAAACTTCAACTTTATAATTGATGCATATAATGAAAAATTAGCCTTAGAATTATCTTTAACTCTAACTTTAACCATACGTATCAATTTTGAACAATAACTAACTTTGAACTTTATAATGGTGCATTTTGGACTTGAATTCAGGCCAACATCAGAGAAAAAGAGGACGCCCAGCTTCAAAAGTCCTCAGCTATGAATATTTCTCGTATTCTTGCCCTGGAAAATACTCTGAAGAAAATGCTGGAAATGGTCAGTGATATCAGGGTTGAGCTAAAAAGTTGGAACGATCTGCTTTTGGTTAAAAAATTAATTTTTGTTAAAGATGAGCAAAAGAAGAATACTGATATGCAAAACAAGATTACTCGACTTGAAATCGCTTCGGAGAAACAGAACGTTAGAAGCATTTTTTCGTACATTTTTGTGTAAAATTCAAATTCAGGTCGATAATGAAAAGAAGGAGATGGTGATCGCCCAGTTTCAGGGATCCTTGGCTGAGAATTTTTCGCGTTTTGTTACTCAAAAAGATGCTCTAAAGAGAGTGGAGGAAATGGTGGTTGACCTCAAAGATGAGTTTATAAAGGGTTACTTTTTGAAGAAAGAAAAAAATTTGATTTGTTTTCTTATAGTTGAGAAGACGAATATCTCCAGGCTTAAAGGATCCGTAAACAGTATTATTCCCCGTCTGAGGTCCACAGAAGAGGATATCGAGGGCTTGAAGTTGTTGAAGAAAGACTTTAGTAGTCTTAAGCTTGAAGTCGAAGGTAACAATTAAATTGACAAGCTATAGTAAACATTCAGGTAATTGCTGACCGTATTTACTGTAAATTAAGATCTTGTAAAGTACAAGCCTCATCTGCCTCATCCAGATTATCTGATGAAACATGTCTTCAAATGCTGTATGTTGCTATTACGGTTTGTAGAATGTTGGCATTCAGTCGAAGCTTTAGTTTTTACTCCCGGTCATCTCCATTTCAAGTTCAACCTCAATGTCATTGCGTCTCCACTTGGTTTTCTCGGCAATAGCCGCTTTTGCGCCAATGCCAACCTTCAAACTGTTTATAACTCAGACTTTGTGGAGGTTGCTAATACATCCTGGTAAGTTAATATTTTCTTTATTTTTTTTTCTAAATATATTTCAGGCGTGTAGATATTTCCAAATACAAAGAGGGTGATTATTGCCTTCCTTTTCTTTTTAATAAGGAAAAGAGCAGTGATTATTATGTTGAAGCTGAGTGTTTTTTGGTCAATTTCGAAGAAACGGGTGGAAGACGACAAGTTGTTTTTTTATTGTTGTGTTTGTAATAATTCACTTTTCATTTAGAAAACTTTGGAGTACGGTGATTTATGTGGCTACTATAAAATATTGGGATTTTTCGTCACATGGGATGATCTCTTCAACACCAAGAACGGCTATGTGGACGCTGAAGGCAATGTTGAGATGAAGGTCAATTTTTGGTTCAAGAAGCGTGAATAGAGGTAATAATTTCGTTAACAATTAGATAGTAACAGTATATAGTTTTGAGAGCTCACTCTGCAAGAAGTTCGTATTCCATTTTCAAAAAGATTCTGTTTTATTTGTTGCACAATGCTTTGTATTACTTTTTGTGGAATAAATTTTTGACGATTTTTTTTTCTTTTATATTCTAGGAACTGTGCAGGAGTGTGCGACTAGGTGATAAGCGTTTGTGTTTTATGGCTCTAAATGCTGTGCAAGTTCAATCCGACAGGTGGCACTCCAGTTCGTACTCATTTAGGCAAATCTTTTTTGAGTACCCTCATTTGATCACCCTTATTTTAGCACCTCATTCAAATTCCAATTAAATTTCAAATATGCTTGATTTCCACTCAAAATTGTTGTTTCTCAGATTTTATTTGTAAATAAATTTTAAATCGTCATTAGGTCTCAGAGTGCGTAGGAAAAATACTAGGTATACACCGGGAAAGAGTATGATCTCTCGAATTAAAAATTCAGGCAAAAGTAATTCAAAACCACTGTATCCGGAACAAAACCGTGTCAAGAACAGGGTTTTATAATGAAAAATATCGATATTTAGATAAAAAAACCCAGTACTGAAGCATGGACTGATGTAGTACCCAATTACCTGGAGGAAAGAACGAAGGTACTGGTTGCTACAAGTTTGAAAAAATTATTCAAAAGTTAAAAAAGGAACTTAATAAGTTTGCAGAGACAACAAACACCTAAAATTTCGAAAAAATGAATTTATCATATTGAAGTATCCAAGATAAATATCGAAATTTTATTTTTTTGTAAAAAATATCGTGGGATAATTGAAGAATCAAGAAAAATACGCATACATTTTATTAAGCGAAAACTGAACAAACAATATGTCTTTCTTATAAAATCCGTCAATCACTTTTTTCTTAAAAATTATGCAAGCGATGGACAGCTCGTTACTACTCATTTGCGCAAAACTCATTTGCGCAAATTTTTTGAAGTTACAGGTTCGAATCCCGGTAGTAGCAAAAATTATTTTTTCTTCACTGGAATAACTTTGATAACCCTATACAGTCTACTCTCGATAAACTGGCACCCCTGGGGACCAGTCTGGGGTGCCAGTTTATCGGGGGTGCCAGTTTATTGGGATGTTACTTTGCCTAATTTCTTTGTCGGTCAGCCAAATAGGGCTTTTCCAATGTGCCAGTTTATCGAGGGTGCCAGGTTATTGAAGTGCCAGTTTAACGAGAGTCGACTGTACAGAATCGTGTCCTGAACACGATTTGAAATAGAACCCCAGTCCTGTAGTGGTTTCGTGTCCTGTAAGGCCACATATGCAATTAGCGGTTTCTCCTTTCACTCTCACTCTGCCTTTCACTCTCACTCTGCCTTTCACTCTCACTCTAAGTGTTGTACCCAATAGAAAAAATTTGCCTCTTAGTCTTACTTCACTCTCACTCTCACTTTCAGTGTACCCAATGGCACTTTTTATACTCGTGAAACCATTGCATGAAACCAGTTTCCAGGAAACGGTTTCAAGGGTTTCTTGAAAACCATTAGTTTCTTAGAAACAGTTTCTTGGACACATGAAACCGTTTCACGCAACACTTGAAACCGTTCCTCGAAACTCTTGAAACCGTTTCCTGGAAACCTTTTTTTAACGATTTTGCAACCCGCAACCCTCAAGTTTAATGTCCCGCTCGTGCATCATTTTTCCTTGTAAATATTCTTGTTGTAAATAGGCTTGTTTTTCTGCTGATGGCCTGTTTTATCGATTGTGAAGAATTCAGCCTGTTGTTAACTGTTTGTGCTAATTGCCTGTTTTTCTGCTCGTCGCTCGTTGAATTGACCGCATGGTTTACAACTTGTTGCTCACCTTTGATTCATTATAGGTATGGACGCTGTTGCCCTTTCTCTGCTCTCGTTATATGTGTTCCTCAAGCGCAGAAAACAACAAGCAAAAAGAAAGCGAATCTACTACATTTATCCGCCGCATGCATCTAGGTTCGCGCTGCAGTACGGCATGGAAATATTCGAACGGTACTATCGCTCTGATGACCCAAAGCATTTGCGCCCTTTCTGCCGACTTTTGCCTCGACGGTTTGATGAGCTTCTGGAACTGGTATAAGACGAATTGATGCATCAGATTACTCATGTCTGACCTCTTCTTCCTCGATGTCGGTATGCGAACTTTCTCAGGTATGTCCATTGTAAGTAATCCTTGTTAGCTATATGCATATTGCACATGGGTTTTTTATGTGGCATTACAGCATGAATGTGCGAGTGGTGTGAAGACAGCTTCAGACATCTGCGAAGAAGTGGCAAATCTATCATCAAGGTTCTGGATTTAATTCACTTGCCTGCTCCAAAAACAGTCAGCCTGCTAATAGCTTCATTTCTCTTCATGCTCACATTTGTTTTAGGATCAGTGGTTACGAAACGCTCAGAAGTTCAATGCTCTGTATGGATTTCCGCATGTGATTGGTGCTCTCGATGGCAAGCCTATCGCAAGAACTCGTCCGGACAAAAGTGGTGAGCTGTATTGGCTTCCATTCGCAAGTGCTGCTCGCTCTCTATGATGCTCAAGGTCGTTTCATGGCGGTGGATATCGGTGCTTCCGGGCGTCAATCAAATAAGTGTCTTCTTAATTTTAATGTTTAGTTTGTTGTTTACATGCTTGGTGAATTTCAGATTCTGGTCTTTACACAAGTTTGCTATCAAGAAGTTATCTGGAGAGTGCTGAAGCTGGCATTCCTGCTGCTGAACCGCTGGAAGGGGTAAGCCTTGTACCTTACGTCGTCGTTGCTGTGACATCAAACTCTGACATCAAATTCGTGTTCAGCGTGGTCGATATACTTGTGAAGCTAACTTTTTTGTAAAACTAACAACCTTTTAAATTCCTGAAGAAAATCAACATTTAAAATTGAAATCTTCAAGTTTTTCAGGGTTGGGCAATGAAGAATTCTCAAGAGAATTTTCAAAGATTTCTCCGTAGAGTTCTGCAGAATTCTTCAGCAACTCCTGCGGCAAAATATAAATCGCAGGATTAATATTTTCTGCAAATTTCCAAAAACTAATTTTTTTCTGTTAACTGTCGTTACAGGGAATGAGTGGGTAGCGGATATATATGTTTTTGCATATTTTGAAATATGTTATATTTTTTCGCATATTTCGCCCGCACCGCAAAAACTCGAAAAGTGAGTTGACTATGTAAAACTTGTGACTATAAAATACCGTATTTCCTCTAATAAGCGCCCCCGCTCCAATAAGCGCCCCCCCCCCTATTTTTTGACTAAAATTTTGGAGTTAAGGCCATTTCTGATTGACAATTTCAAAATTTTTAGGGGTTTGAAAAATAAGCGCCCCGGGGCGCTTATTAGAGGAAATACGGTATTGTTAGGCATTTGAAATTCGTTAACTATGAAAATGTCAATGGCAATATAAATATGTCGAATAAGTAATATACAGTCGCGGTATCATTATGCCTTTTAAATGTATTGTGATTTTTATAAGTGTTTGAAATTACTATTTCACAGCTACAATTCGGTAAGTCAAACTTATTGTTTGAATATTCTGGGAAAAGTCACGATGAAAGTTATTAAAAAATCACGTTACACTAAAAAAGCACATTGACTCCTTCAAAGTTATGATTCGGGCACTATTAGTTGTCGGGCTAAAAAACGAGGGCAATTTAAAAAAGGCAATTTTGTGGAAAAAGTCTTGGTATTTTTTAGTATCTGTTTTAACAGTCTTGTAGATCATGAAATTTTCTCTGAAACTGTTCATTTGATCAATTGACAACGCACATTATTATGAGTAAAATTGCTGAATAACAAAAATATTTCCATCAAGCATTATCAATTGTACGCAACTGTATGTTAAAGGACCATAGTTGTTGATGACCGTAAATGCCCAAGTGCACTGCCCCCCCCTCTACTGCTTTTTTCACCAAAATTTGAATTTTAGCCTTCAGATATTAACTTGAATGACTGTTTTTATTGTATTATCCACATGTATGCTATTCAAATGATCTGTATACTACAAGTAGTAATAATACATAATAAGTACAAGTAGTAGTAATACAAGTTCAGTGGTCTCAAATTGTTTATATGTATGTTTGCGAGTAAGGGAATAAAAAAATTTGGAAGAAAATCGAAAAAAATGAGGTGTGATGTAAACTAAAGAAGTACCATTTGCATTATTCTTTTATGTGTGGTTACTGGTTGTAATCTATTTAGAAAAAGATGAAGCCGGTTGTTTTCAAATGGTCCAATAAGGATGTTTTGGTGTGGTTGAACCAGCTGAAGATTCGAACCATGAAACTGAAAGATGTAGAAGCTAAAATTCTTTCTGAATATGGGTGGAAAGTCAGCAAACCAACGATGAGTCATCCTCTTCCAAAAGAAGAACAAAAGTTGATCATCATGTAAGATTCTTTATTGGGAAATATACCCGTATTTTCATCAAAAAATTTAGTGCAATAAAGACAAAGTTTGACGGAGATATGACAGCAGTTTTGGAGGAGTCAAATCTTTACAGTCTTTGAAAGTTGAAAAAAAATCAGAAGAGTCAAATTATTTCATTTGCTTGAGATGCGAAATGTAAGTTGAAATTCTCATAATGGCTTTTGGGTTACATTATCTTTCCTAGCATTCGAAACGATCTCAAAAAATCTGAACCTCAGTTCATGGTCCGAGTCTAACAGAACTGGTTGCCACAAGACAGTACAGAACAAATGGTGCCACTCATCACAAGAATTGCAACAAATTCACTGCGAATGAAGTCATCGCCTTGGATCTGAACAGAAAAATGCGTGAAGAAGTCAGAACAGAAGTGACATCATTACTTATGGCTACATTTGAGAAGGTAACTCAATCTCTAAATTGAATACTTAGTTAGCCAGAATTTCTTAGTACGAAAAAATTGCCCTTGAAATGTCCAAGAAGAAGCAAGAAAATGTCACGCATCCATTTTCTATCGCTATGAAGTTCCCAAGTTATGAGGAAGTTCGATACCAACTGGGAAGAGCTCGAAGAGCAGGAGTTTTGAACGTGGAGGACCCCTTCGAACTACCGAATGCCTACAAAGAGTAAAATGTAGAATGTTTGACACGCACACAAGACTTATGAAGGAGGTTTATTTTATTCAATCGAGAGCCACTAGGGCTCTCACAGGTACAATACAAATGCATAGATGCTATTGGATTCTTGACGGCCCATTCTTTGCTGAGAAAGGCTGGCTTCTTGGTTGACTGATGGAATGGCCCTGGACTGGCGATGGCTGCGACTTCTTGGCTTCTGGAGCATCCACTAGCGCTTCACGGTTAAGGTCCACCGACCCCTTCATAGTCTCTGTGTGGTGGCTGTCTTCTACCCAGAGGAATGTGGATCTCATGAGAGAGGATATGACTTCGATCTGAAAAGGATTGAACTCCCTTTGCAGGGAGTTGCGGCACTCGTACCAAATTTCTCCATCATCATTGACTCCAGGGAGTAAAGGTTCTTTTCTAGTTGCAAGCCTTCCGGGTATTGGATTCACTATGAGACTGTTCAGGTCCTCGACCTTGGATTACTTTAGATGTGCGAGCCATGTCAATGGCTCGCTCGGTTCCCAAATTACCAAAACTCAACTTACGACAGATCCAGAGAGCGGAGATTGGACTGGCATAGCTGAACCACCAAAGCTGAAGTCAGAAGGAGCGATGGCTTAACACTCCGCTACTCAATTGTAGTAATTGCTTAGATAGACCCAGTTTTTCACGCTGATTCCGAATATGCCCTTTATTTTGAATTTGGTGTACTTCTGAACCCTAAATGCCCCTTTAAAAAAGTAACTCGATTTTGAACAGGTTGAGCTTTGAGAAGATATATCACAACAGAGATAGTGTTATAGGGCTATCTTTTTTCAGAAAGCGCAGAAATTTAGCTTTGAAATGAGGTATCATGCATTTGAATAGGGTCATAAAATATTGTCTATTTCATAAAAGTAAAAAGACTGCAAAATTGTAACAATTTGACATTTTCATAAAAAGGTTCTAAACTTTTTCTAGGTAAGCGATATCAAAAAACTGACAATGTAATTAGACAGAGCAAAAAAAACTGCACCAGAAAGTGTTGAAAGAAAAGCATTTGCATAAGAAAAGTTTAAAAGTTAGCTCGAAAAAAATAAAAATTATCTAAAAAAGTTTATTGACATGAAACATGTAACTTTGCTGGGCAAACCTTGATTCTGACACTGAATTCGTGTTCAGCGTGGTCAGTTTGCATATGAAAGTGATCTTAGAGTTCGGAGATCGCTGTCAAATTTCAAATTCCTCTCAGACAACAAATATTCAAACATTGAATTTTTCGAGAATTCAAATATTTGTTGTCTTGAGAGGAATTTGAAATTTGACAGCGATCTCCGAACTCTAAGATCACTTTCATATGCAAACTGACCACGCTGAACACGAATTCAGTGTCAGAATCAAGGGTTTGCCCAGCAAAGTTACATGTTTCATGTCAATAAACTTTTTTAGATAATTTTTTAATTTTTTTCGAGCTAACTTTTAAACTTTTCTTATGCAAATGCTTTTTTCTTTCAACACTTTCTGTGCAGTTTTTTTTGCTCTGTCTAATTACATTGTCAGTTTTTTGATATCGCTTACCTAGAAAAGTTTAGAACCTTTTTATGAAAATGTCAAATTGTTACAATTTTGCAGTCTTTTTACTTTTATGTAAATAGACAATATTTTATGACCCTATTCAAATGCATGATCCTCATTTCAAAGCTAAATTTCTGCGCTTTCTGATAAATCAAAGATAGCCCTATAACACTATCTCTGTTGTGAGATATATCTTCTCAAAGCTCAACCTGTTCAAAATCCGAGTTTTTTTAAAAGGGGCATTTAGGGTTCAGAAGTACACCAAATTCAAAATAAAGGGCATATTCGGAATCAGCGTGAAAAACTGGGTCTATCTAAGCAATTACTACAATTGAGTAGCGGAGTGTTAACGGCGCTGAGGGCAAGAGCGAATGCTTGATAGCGGAGATTGCGTAAGTGCTGCGTGCAAGTTCGGAACTTCTCACCAGACAGACAATTTGATAGCTGGAAATTGAGGAGAGTTAATAGTGAGAACGGGTTGTATAAATAATGAACTCGCTGATCAGACGAGTAGATGAGATGAAATTAGTTGTAAGCGTTTGAGGCGCTTGTTGGGTAATGTCGCGCCATATTTGGCGCTAATTCAAATGAGTTGTTTTGGGTTATTGTTTGAATTAAGTCAGGTCTTAAGTGACTTTTGGTACCAAGTGTGGTTTTGTCCAACCACCTTGCCCCTACCTTACAAAAGAAACATTGGCCAAGGAACGGTAAGTATTTTTTACTTTACTTACAAAATATAGCTGTGGTCTAATCACACCTATTTATGTGTAATTAAGAGCTTCTTAGTGATTGATTGACTTGCGTGGCTTTATTCTCTATTGACAGAAGTCTTCAAGCAGCAGCAAAGTGTAAGTACTTGGCCGTTGATGCTACATTTGAGGTGTGCCCAAAATCATTCCGTCAGCTTCTGACAATTTACGGCCTGGTATATTGAACATTTTTTAAACCATTTTTACTTCGCCATTAGTTTCCTGGGAAGAATGGAGATGAATGGGCTTCTTTGGCATTCGCATTAATGAAAACAAATAATGCTGCGAGCTACGAAATAATTTTCCAGTCAATCAAGCTAGCATGGAAGCGCATGAGCGTCGAGCCAGTCTTTCGTTTGGTGCTAATGGATTTCGATGACGCTGAAGTCAAAGCTGTGATAGGAAAAATTAGACTGGAGGTAATGATGAACAGTTCGCTCTTTTTTACAAATTTTTTATAGAAGATTAAATGCTGCCACTTTCACTACAGCCAAGCAATTATTCGGAAAATACGGGTCCTCGGACTTTTCCCATTCTACTCTGCTGAAAACAAGTACTTTGATAAGAAAAAACAAGTACTTTGATTTAATCAGCTAGTCAGAATGTGTATTGCCTTGCCATTACTCCGCCTAGCATTGTTAGTCAAATGCGGTCCAAATCGTTGAAAGCAGAGCTCATAAGTTTAGATGTTGATTGCAGAAAGCAAATCAAGGTTGCTTTTTAGTAATTTTGCGTTTGATAAATTCTTTTTAAGCAATTCGTGATGTATTTCAACTTAGAGTGGATGAGTAAACCTCTGCAAATTTGGAACTCTTTCCGTGAGCCGATCCGAACAAACAATGCCTGGGAAGGATTCCATTCATTCTTGAAACGGTAACTCACGACTTTTTTTGTTTACAAATTCCACTGTACTACAATTAAAGTTTTAGTCGACCTGGTTCCTTGCGTCGTCCTTGCGGGAACGAACTTTTGGGGTGTGGACTAATGCGGGACTCAACTGTACACTAACTCTCTACATTTCGGGGTTGGCCAGACTTGCGGACAATATTTTGCGAATGCGTGTTTATGGACGTGATTGTTGTGGTCAAAGCTTTGCGGGTGAGGTTTTGCGCCTCAAGTTCTGCGTCCGCAAATCTTGCGGACGCAAGATTTGCGGACGAACATTTGCGGACGAGAACTTGCGGACAATTATTTGCGGACGAGAATTTGCGAACTTCATATAAGCATAGCCTAAGTAACAGGTTCGACTAACTTAGTTTTTAATGCTGTCATCCTTCACTCCGGCTTGAGATACCTTCTTTTTCTGCTCTTTTTCTAAGTAACTATCCGCAAAGGTTGGTCCGCAAATGTTTGTCCGCAAATGTTGCATCTGCGAAGTCTCGTCCGCAAATCTTTGTCCTCAAATTTTCGTCCGCGAATGTTGCATCCGCAAAATTTGGTCCGCAAGTGTTGCGTCCGCAAAATGTTGTCCGCAAGTCTGGCCAACCCACATTTCGGAAATCATTCAACGAAATTAGATATCTTGTTGGAAAGCTGAGATACTGCGTGACAAAAAAGCTAAAAAAAATGCAGCCACTTTTTACTCTTTTTATTTAAAAAGAGTTATTTTTCAAAAGTAGATGTGTCAAAGTACATTGAGTGTTAGGGCTAAAAATTAGTTAGTTGATGCATGAGTACAAGGGCTAGTTCAGCCTTCGTTGCAAACCAAGTGTATGCTAGGAAAATCTTTGGGTCTACTATGAGGCAGACCTATTTTGCCCTCTCAAACATACAAAGATGCAGAGATGTGAGCTGGCATAAAAACAGTTGAGAGGACCTATACCTCACTCTAAAGATTCTAACGACATTCTTATTTATTTTTAAATGCTCCTAGAACTTGTTTATGCTGTTACACATTTTTTATTATTGTTTAAAAATACTTTTAATATTTTGTATATAATAAGTGTAAAAACATGTTTCAAATAGATGTTTTAAATTTGTTATAAAATTTAGAATGAATTACACTGTATGGCAATGCGCACTGTATAAAACGGTTTTTCTGACAAAAAATGACCAAATTGCAAAAACCGTAGTTAAAAAAACCAGAATTTTACAGATTTATAAAAGCACAATGTAAAATTACATTATGTCTGATAAATGATTTGTATTTATTTGGGACCTAAAGTTTATGGAAATGTTGACGTTTCATTTCAAAATCTTTTTTGACGCTCAAAACCAAAGCTCCGGATAAATTGAACTTTTCGACGAAAAGTGACCAAAATGTGCTTTATTTCATTTTGCATAAGCAGTTTTTTAAGTAAGCTTTTGCATAACTATACGGAATTCAAAAAAATCGTAATACAGTCGAATCTCTCTACAACGGCACCTCTGGATGATGGCACCTTGTCTATAACGACACCCAGAGCTTCATTTGGTTGGTCGATAACTATAACGGCTCTATAACGGCACCTCTCTATAACGACAACTCCGCATAATGGCACCTTGGACAAGTCTCGACAAATAAAAAGTCTTGTTTATAACGGCACATAGTCTTTTTTCGCATATGTTCAGAAACAACTATGTTTAGAAAGGCCACCTAGACCCTCAGAAAATCGGAAATTGAGTGTTTGGGCTCAAATCAAAGCTTACGATTTGTTGAGTTAAATAGCACTAAATTCAGTCACTTTTTGTCAGTAGTTCACCGAGCTGTGGCCTCCCGAAGTTTGGTACTCAGAAAAACCTGTACATTTCTTAAAACATTTTATACTTAGTGAAAATATGATAATGTACACTCGTTCAAAACTTTTTTCGATGCAACAAGAGTAACTCTTTCTAATGAGTACAAAACAATTATAGTCTGTAATAAATTTTGGCTAAAACAGTATGTTTTTTTCAAAAAATCAGCCTTTTTTGAACACTAATTTTTGGCTTAAAAACCGCTATAAAAATCGTAAATCAGCGTGCACCTTCTGGGAGGCCACAGCTCGGCCAATTAGGGAGAAAAATTAGTTGAATTTGGTGTTATCGTACTCAGCACATCGTAGGCTTTTATTTGAGTCCAAACACTTAATTTCCAATTTTGTGAGGGGTCCGACCAAACTACAAAATTACAGAACTTCTCTTTTAAGTTGTCTCGTTGTAAAAATGTTTCTTGTAATCATCTTTATGTTGAATGGCTCATAGGGGTTTTGACTCTTTCTATCAATGTGGGTGTGTTTTGCCTTAGTATCCCCTATTGTTGTTTTTATTGATTTTTTTAGGTTTTAGCAAGGCTAGGCAGCATATGTTAAGGCTGATTGCAACATACCTTGACTCAAGTTCAAGCATAACTAACCCTTGTTGGCTAACCCTTGTCTTATCCTAGTATAAAAAAATAGTGCGGGCCCATGCGAAACCTCCTTATACCTTATACCATAGGGGTAAAGCCAGGGTTCCATCCGCAATAGGGGTGTTTTTTTGGACGGATATCAATAAGCAACCCGATTCTTTTTTGTTTTTTTCTGAGCTGAGATAGGGCTAATTTAAGTAGATAAACCAAAAATTTCTCACCCCTTATGTACTTTTATGAATATGTAAGCTCAGAAACATTATTTTAATACGATCTCAACGGATTCGGATTCAGGGCAAGATTTCAGTGTCTGGAAATGTTTGGACTAACAACGAATACAGTCAAACCTCCCTATAACAACCCTCTATATTGCGTCCACCTCTATATCTCTGATCTTTATGTAATATCCTCTCTTCATAACGTTCTGTTTTGACTGGTCTCTTGAAATACGTTATGTAGAGAGTCTTACTTACTTATGCAAGTCAAGAAATTGCACTAGCTGTTAGCAGTCCACTATTTCTTTTTCATACCCTTCATTATACGCAAGCAAATCTAGACACTATTGATTTTATGGCTGTAGGTATTGGTTGGCTATGGGCAGCCAACATCTGAATAGGTGTTGGTGCTTATGAAATGCTAGCTTTTAAGTTTTTTAATATTAAAGATCTGGGCAACCATAAAAGTCTTGCCCATGAAAAATCGGCTCAAATAATGTTTTTCTGTTTCCATATTTGAGAAAACAGCACATTTTATCTGTTCTGACAAGTAACTAGCTTATTCCTATGCTTTGTGTCTTAATTTTGTCAAGTATAAAAGCTATCGTGTTTTCTCTAATATATAATCCCTATTTTGTACCCAGTGCCCTTTTTCGGGTTCTCAAATTTTCTCAGATTTTTGATGGTACAGGATCTCAAAATGAAAGTCGGGTTAATGAAGTTTGACTGTACAGTCGAACTTCTATGTTGCACCCTCTATAACGCTTCCACCTTCTTCGTTGTGGTTTGGTTGGCCGAATAAGAAATTACCTATAATCAACCCTCTATGTTGCGTCTACCTCTATTTTGCATCCGGAAAGGGCTGGTCTCTTGTGGAATGCAACAAAGAGGTTTGACTATAGTCTTCAAAAAAAAGATCCTATTTAATATAAACTCCATTTAACATACGGTTTTCGTCGTCCCCCTGAATTATGTTAAATAGTGCGTGGAATGTATCATCTTTATTGTAGAAACATGTTTCAATTTTTTAGAAAATACAAACTGCCTATATTATAATTGAAGAAACTACCTTTACAAATTTTTTAAGATAATTATGATACTGAAAAATAAGTTTCTTCGTGAAAATAGAATATTTTTTCTAACTATATTAGCCCTTCAGCTACTAGTTACAGTTAGTAAAAATAATAAAAATGATTTATTCAAATAAATTTTCTACTCAAAAAATGTAACTAGTCAAAAAGAAATGTTAACATTTAGACAAAAAATTCGTAATTAGAATTTTAAGCAGACAACCCAAGGATGAGCATTCAGGTCAAAATAGACCTATTTTAGACCTTTTTAGGTCTAAAAAATTGCACATATTGAATTAATCCAGCTTACTTTGTTATCATTTTGTTTGAGAGTATGAAATCAAGTTGTGCTTAAAGTCTCTAAGAACATCTACTCTCCAAGAAAATAGTTACAGAATTGACTAGATTCCTTTAATTAATGTGTTTTTCATAGACCTACAGTAGACCTAAAATACCGTATTTCCTCTAATATAACCACCGGTGGGTTTATTTTTCAAACCCCTTCTGAGGGGTGGGTTTATTAGAGTCATTTTGAGATTTTTGTGGCTTCAACCAAAATCCAAAAAGCGGAATCGGTAGAGCTCGTGGAACTAAGAAAACGCAAAAAACAGCTTTGCAGAATATTTACTCTGTTCCGAGATACAGACACTGGAAGTTGAGGGGGTGGGTTTATTAGAGCGGGTGGTTATATTAGAGGAAATACGGTAGGTCTATTTAGACCGAAATGCTCATCCCTGGACAAGCCTTGTTATATAAAAAATTAATTTGTGGTTTTCATTGTAAAATGTAAAAGCAAGTCATGATACTACAAAAAAAGCAAGTCATGATACTACAGGGTGTCGCAAAATTACGCGTGCACTTTTTTAAAAGTTGTTTGAAATTTCTTTGAATTTTTTTTTATCAAATATTGTTTATTTCTTACATTTTTTGTGTGTTTCTTCAAAAAGCGGTTGCTATAACCAACTTATTTGTCTGTTTTTCAGAATGAATTCTGATTTCCGCCCGCTTTCGTTCGATTGAGACAGCAGGGAAGAATATCGGAGAAATTGCAAAGTTTTTCGGAGTCAGTCGTAACACAGTCGGCAATGCAGTCAGACGCTTTGAGGAAACAGGCAGCAACAAGAACAGGATTGGGCAAGGTCGGCCGAGAAGTGCAAGGGATGAGGAAAATGTTGCCGCCGCAGCGATCGCTATCACCGCAGAGCCGTCAACGAAGTTCAATTCCACTCGTAAATTGGGCAAGAAAATGGCTATCTCTCGTGAGTCTTTTCGTGTTTTCTTTATTCAGATGCAATCCTTAATTTTCAGGCGACTCTGCGCATCGTATTTTGGTGGAAGATCTTGGTTTAAAGCCTTACAAGATGCTGTCGCGACAAGAACTCGGCCTGGCGCACATAATCAAGCGGCTTCAGCGCTGCAGAGGAATGAGAAGAAGGTGAGGTTTATCGGATTTTCGAGGATTTTTGAGGAATTATGAGAATTTTATGGATTTCAGGTTTGCCAATGGCCGTCACAGGAATGTAGTTTCACCGATGAAAAGATCTTCACCATTGAGCAGGCTCACAACAAGCAGAATGACCGAGTTTGGATGAAAGAACTGCCGGCAATCGAAGAGCGACTTGTGACGCACGAGCAGCATCCTCAACAAGTTAGTCTCTTGGTCTTTGAACTCAAAACCATGGTCCTTTAACTCTCTCATTAGGTAATGGTATTTGCAGCGATTTGCTTCAACGGAAAAATGCCTCTCGTCTTCGCTGATCCCGACTTCAGTTACAATCAGGCGTATTATCGTCAGAGGATCCTCCGGCACGCAGTCAAGCCTTGGGCAGAAGAGTTCTTCGGTGAGGAACAGTGGACTTTTCAACAGGTTGTCTTTGCTCGTGCTTGGTTTTTATGAAGTTTGCTTGGTTTCAGGACGGTGCTCCGATGCATACGGCAACTCTCACACAGGACTGGCTCAGAAGAAATTTTCCGAACTTTATCGACAAAAATGAATGGCCACCTCGGTCCCTGATCTCAATCCGTTGGACTTTTCAATTTGGTCAATCCTTGAAGACAGAGTGTGCATCAAGCTCATAGCAATCTGGAGTCTCTAAAGCGTGCTTTGCTGGTGGAGTGGGACAAAATTGAGATAGACACCGTCAACAAGATCGTGGACGCTTTTCCGAGAAGAATTGAAGCCTGCATCACTGCAGAAGGAAAACATTTTGAGTGATTTTGTGTTGAAAATGCTGTAATTTCATGTCAATAAATTTTGTTGTGTGTTAATCTGCAATTATATTGTGTTTATGCTCCTAAACCCTATAAATGTGGAGATTTCCGCGGGTATGGTTCCCGAAAGACGGAAATCGACCGGGCAAGGAGCTACCTCGCAAAAATTTTCAAAAATGCACGCGTAATTTTGCGACACCCTGTATACTACGCACGTCCAAATATTTCTTTATATTTTTGTGATTGAGCGAAAAACACCTACTCATACCGATCAGCTTTTGCTCCGTCAATAACTGTTTGCTAATATATGTAGAATTCTCGTATAATATACGAGAAATTCTACAGTTAATAGTGAGACAAAGCTGACATAGGATAAGTGGGTGTTTTGAGTCATAAAAATATTAGGGGACCAAACATGCTAGTAACATTTTTTTGGCCAAAAGTCGGACAAAAAAAATAATGATGATAATTTCTTTGGTTTAACCTTAATGAACCCTTGAACTTTTTATTGCTTTAGCTTGCAAAGCGACAGGCGAGTTTTGGTATGAAGAAGGTAGTCTTTTCTATTTTTCTAATGGTTTTCTAACGCCAACACTTTAGATAATGATTTCGCACTTACAGAAATTCAAGAAGCAAAAAAAAATTGCGAAAAATTTTGCTTTTAGGATGCTTGTTTCATACGCTTCTACTTTAGGCAAGTTCTTATGTAATCCAGTTTATAAATCTGTTATTTTTAAACCTGTTTATAAACCACTGCCTCTTTAAATCACTTCTTCTTTTAACCGCGAGAGCAAGTACTGTTCAAAAAAAATGAACCTGTTCGTTTACTGGGAACAGCCAATTCCTGATAGCGTTTTTTATCTTGGAGGTTCCACAATAGAAGTATCTTTTAAAGTACTTTTTGTGTCTGAAACTTGTGAGACGCCTGAGAAAAAAACTACACAAAAATAGATAGCCTGGATAAACAGCCACTTTTACTATGATATGCACTAATTTTCTCTTCAAAACGACATCGATTCAAAGTGCCAGCCTGAGGGCGGTCTTTGAGTTGGCTCGATATACCGCCACCTCGATATAACGCTGCCCAACAATAGACCTATTTGGTCGGCTTTGACTTAATTGAGTCGAAGTCAACCTCGGTAGAGCGCCAATCTCCCTATAACTAGGGCTAGTTGGTCACCGGTGATTTAAAAATGCCGGATAGTTACCGGTTAGTCACCGAAAAACCGGTGTTTTGCGTTTTTTGCTTTTATAGTAAAAATTTATTCAATATCCTAGCATAATCAATCAATATCATTCACGAACAGATCTTATTTATCACTGATCTTTATCACCCAACCCAAAATATCGCCACCTGAAGGTCAGCCTTCAGAGGTGGAGTTACATTGAGGGTCGACTGCATTAATACATACTTAAAAACAATTTTCAGACAATTTTGACACAGAACAATTTCAACCAGAGAGGATAACACTACACAAAGAAAGGATAATTAAAACATTTAAAGGCCTGATGGTGAACGCAAGGATTTATATCAAAGAATCTTCGAAAAAAGCAGTAATTTAAATAAAGCGTTAGACTCGTTTAAAAAGCTCATACAACACTTATGCATCCCCGAGATCGCTGATCTTTACGTTGAAGAACATTATGGTTTGATTAAAAGCAAACTTTTTTAAAAACTTTCAACAATTTTCTGCAGGATCCCTAAATGAAGAATTTAAGAAAAAAGAAAAGCTGAAATTGTAGACTTGGAAAAACAGTTAATTCAGAATCAAGATTTGGTAAAAATGTGTGAGAATTACCGTAAGTTACATAGAATCGGCTTGCTATAGCAGGGCTGCCATCTGTCATTCTAAAATAGATCTGCCCCTTTTTCGAAAGCCCTAATCTTTTTTGTGTTTTAAATTTTTTGACGAAATCGTATTTCCCGCTTTGAAACGGAAACTAGCCTTGTATAAAATGAACTTTTTTTCAAAAACGGTCGAAATACTTTTCTACCTATTTTTTTTTGAAATGGCAGCTCGGCTATATAGTATTTGGACTGAATTTGTCTGGTTTGTCCGTCAGTTGATTTATTTATTTGTTTACTATTTAGCTAAAACAAAAGAAGAAGCAATACATGTCTTGAACAAGTACAGGACAATAAAAATAAAATTTTGGAAAAAAGTAAGTCGTTAAACTTTTTCGGATAAAGTAGAAAATACGGCTGTTTCTCTAAGATCGTTAGCCTTATCCTTTGAAGCATTTTTTCTGAGCCATTGGAAAAAAACTAAAAAAACTAATTTTGTAGAGCTTAAACTAGTCCTAAGATGTTGTTAGGATGCGTTACATTCGATCAAGCTGTTGCCTGGTTAAAGTAATGAAAATTTTATGCGAATTCCGTGAAATGAAACGCAGTTTTTGTATCAAATATTTATTATAAGTTTTATACAGGGTGGGCGGAAAATTCGGTCAATTTTAGAAATTTTCGACAAGCGCTTTTGCGCACTGGTGAAACTCCAAAAGAATTTTGGTGTGTCGAAGCAGATGCATCCTGCACCCTATTTTTCGCTTTGGTCCCTGAAGGCGAAATTTTTGGTCAACTTTTTTTGCCAAATTTGCTTTTAAATTGACTTCAAAATCAATTTTAAATTAATTAAAAATCAACTTTTGACAAAGTAAAAAGTTGACCAAAAGTTTTGCCTTGGGGCCAGCCTCACATGATGTAGCCAATTTTGTATGGACTCAAAGTGTATTTCTTCAAATTTTAAAAAGCTGAGAACACCGCCAGGAATTGCTTTTTGATGAAAAAAAACACTTACAGACATGTTCAGCGTGAAATTATGCAATAGAGTGACCTGATCTTACAACCCGTACTCAGAGTGTTAACTTCCCAAGGGCAGTTATTTTTCAAGCCTCAAAACAATCGGAAAATTTTCAGGTCGATTTTGAGATGTTCGGGTACTCGATCAAAATCCTCAATTGCCTATTACAGACTTAGGCTGATTGAAAAATCAAAAAACTAAAAATTGACTTTTTGGCCGCGGTAAAAAGCCAAAAAGCAGAAAAAGAGTTAGGCGTTAGGTAATTGTGTACAAAAAAGTTATGAGCATTTTGAGTGTCACTGGGTCAAATTGATCTAGTTTCACAAGACTAGAGTCGAAACAATATCTGTTTTACATTTTGTAAATTTTAAGAGTATCAAGAATCAAACAAGGAGTGGTATTATACAGGTAAGTTAATTTAGTTTGTATTTAATGACATTAGGACGGAGAAAAAACATGAGATAAAAAAATTCGAAAAAATGCTTTGTCAATCCTAAAAATATGTTTCTTTACCTAATGACGACCCGGGAAGCTCAAAAAGTGGTCAGATCCCACTTTTGGGCTTAACCCATATACCGTATTTCTCTAATAAGCGCGCATGCGCGCTTATTTTTCAAACCCCCGTAAATCTGAAAAATTTTGGGTCAATCTCGAAAATTTTGGGTGCTCAATCAAAATCTAAAAAGTGGAATCGGTGAGCTCGTGGGAGTTAAGAAAATGCATTAAACAGCTTTAAAAAAAATTCTCTGAGCTGAGATATAAGCCCTCAAAGTAGGGGGTGCGCGCTTATTAGAGCATGCGCGCTTATTGGAGGAAATACGGTATGTAATTCCTGCCGAAAAAATTTATAACTTTAATTAAAATTGAATAAATGGTCTAGAGTGAAATGTTTCAATTTTTACTTTTTAGATGATGATTTCTTAGTTACAACAAACCCAGTGGTAAATGAAGCAATTACAAAAATAGGCAGAAGATTAACTTTGTTGTACGCTGCTTCTTTAGGCAAGTTATGACTTTGGGATGCCTTAGTCTATTTTTTTGTTCCCTCGAAGTTTTCCGAAATTGTACTGTTCCGTTTCTTCGCGTATCTACAGGGTGGCGCAAAAAATTTAGCCACCTTAAAAAATTAAAGTACGTAACTCCTTGCCCGGTCGGTTTCCGATTTTTGGGTGGCAAGCCGTCGAAAACCTCCTCAACGATGCCGGCTGTGATAAAGAGAAACACCACAAAGCTCCTAGGTAGCTTAACCACTGCCATCGGTTTTCCTGGGGAAATCGATGTGGCAAGGAAGTGGCCGGGGTTTTTTTTGCGCCACCCTGTACAGCTACTGGATAGAAAAAAACGAAATTTACTAAATAGTATAAGAAATGCACTATACAATTTATGTAAAGACAGGTAAATTTTCTGTCCGTATCTAATTAGGAATGAAAATTGTTTAGGTTTAAACACAATTTAATAATGCTTGCTCGAATCCCTTTAGTTTCCCTTCGATGTTTCTTTTTTCAAATTTCAATTGCGAGCTTGGTATCGAAATGGTTCTGAGGCTCTTGCAAACACAAAAAACATCAGCGCAGATTGCACGATTACTTGAGCTAAGTTACAGCCGAATTATAGGTAAAAAGTCTTAAACATGTGTATTACTTTTTTTCAAACACACTTTTTCTAAATCAAACTTTTTCTAAGCTACATAGTTTCTAATTATGAAAAAAAGCATTTTTTTCTCGTGCAGATTTGAGCCTCGACAATAAACATCATGTTTCGAGAAATTGACAAAATAAAAAAGCCGGTACAATTATAATGAATTTTGACGGCATTAAATCTCGAAATTAAGGCAATTACTGGCAACAAATCAATCTAGAAATGAATTCAATCAATTTATTGAAAGTCTTAGCCTTATAGCACGTCAAATTTATTACAATAACTGAGCAAATAAGACGAAAAGTGTGCAGACAAAGATCTTAGAACAAATAACCTATGAATATGTTTAATTTTAAACGATTTCCATGCAAGACCAGATACGGACAGTAGATCTAGCCAACCCCCTTAATGAAATAAGACAACTACTTTTCTTCTGATTGAAATTTTTTTCAACCCTCTTTCCAGCGTCTTTTTGCATCTCATTTACGTTTTTTGGAGCTGATCCACACGAGGGTTGAAAAAAGGGGTGGGACCAAGCACTTCATAGAAAATTTCAACCTTTTCTAAATACAGTCTGCTACTTTTTCCACGGTGTTTTTACCATGTTTTGAGCATTTTTACAAAAAAAATTTTGTAAGCATTGCTCGGAGGACCGAAATTTTATGCGCCTGAAGTGTGACTTTGTTCCTCCAAGGCCATTTTTTAAGAAAAAAATCTGAAAAAGCTCAAAAAATGGTAAAAATACCGTAAAAAGTATTAGACCATTTTTGAAAAAAGTTGAAAAATATTTGAAAACGCTGGTTTCCCTATGGATCAGCTTCAAAGGCGTTAATCAGCTGCGAAAATTTTTTTTTTTAAATTTTTTTTAATATAGGGGACAGGGAACTTAAAACAACAGGGGAGCAAATCAATAATTTCAAAAAATCCTATTAAAACAACACTGTAGACCAAGGCATATCTTTTGGCACCCTCATCAGTACCAGGATGCAAGATACTTAACGTATACAAAGAGTCTTATTTGAAAGTTTCAGATAAGCTCAATAAAAACAACTTAGTAATAACACCACTAAACGGATATAAAATAAAGCTGCACAAAGACTTGCTAAACGCTATATTTAAAAAATTTGAAGAGACACACCAAGGCTTATACCAGTTTATATACGGAGGTAAACTGATGAATCAAGTAGCACTAGACGTGATAAATTTGGAGAAGCAATCATAATTTTTTGTCTAGATGAAATTGTGCCATTGGAAATCAAGCAAAAATATGGTAAATGATTTACGAAAGTTAGTTATAAAAACTTTTTTTAAGATAATTTATCTGAGAAAGATGTAGAAGACAAAATTTTGGAAAATCAACGAGTGGCAGCGAAAATAATTGAGACAAGTTGTTATAAATCTCGTAGTTTAAGAAATTTTTAGGAATTTTTTGTGTTTCCTTGTATCGAAACAGGTATTCCATACATGTCTATACTTCAGTATTTTTTCATATTTTTGTCTGCTTAAATTTTTTTCAATGAGTTGGAGCCGGCTGTTTTTTGGATCCTCCAAAGTCAGTTAATTTAAAGTCGATCTCGACATTTTAGGGTGATAATTTAAAATATAAAAAACAGAATTGGTAGAGCTCGTAGGGGTTCAAGAATGCAATAAACAGCTTTTATGTATTTACTTAGCATGAAGAGATTTGCGGATAAAATTTTGCACATATTGAAAATTTGCGGACTCTTTTTGCTTATATAACTTGCCGACCCACATTTGAAAATTTGGTTTTGTAGCTTTTAACAAGGAAGACTGTCACAGTGAGACTGGCTCATTCTGATGCAGAATTTCGTGGAGAATCCGATTTATTTTCCCACTTTGATTTTTCAGTGTGAGCGAGGTGGCCAAAAAAGGATTTGAAAAACTGTCATTTTCGAACATTAGCTCAACATTCAATCGGCTGTAACTAGCACTTTTTGTAAACACTGTTTCTCGATCTTGCAATCATTTTTAAGCTCGTTGAACAAGCTTGCAAATAACATTATACACACCTGTATATGTTTTAAAATCTCAAAGAAAAAGAATAAAAATACGAAAAAACCATTTTTTGAAAATCGATTTTTTTGCAATTTCGGCTCGAAAACCTACTTTAGAGCCTATGTTTAAATTTAAATTTCACGCCGTCGGAAAGAGCGATCAATTTCAGTTCTATCAGTGACCTTGGTTTATTTTTCGTCTTATCAATTAGCTTAAAAGGGCGCTAATTTGAAAAAGTTTGTCTAATATCGAAATTTGAAGGTTGCCGAGTTTGGAATCATTGTATTTTTAATTCTTTTCGTTGAGATTTCAAAACATATATAGGCGTGTATCATGTCATTTGAAAGCCTGTTCAATGGGCTTTAAAATAGTTGCAAGATCGAGAAACAGTGTTCACAGAAAATGCTAGTTACAGCCGTAGAAGCGGTTTTTTGTAATTTTGTACCACATTTGGAGCACTTAACCTACAAGGAGAATTGGCGCCCGTAATTGTAGATGGTCTTTTTAGGCATTTCAGGGTCATTTTTGGGTATTTACTATTTTAGGCTCTAAGCTTAGGCAAGGGTAAGCCAGCGTATGATAAGACGGACTCAAGCGTAATTTTCATACTATTTTATATGCAAATGCCCCAGTTTTATTTTGCATGTCACTTTTAAGAAATTTGGGTGGGGGAAGGGGGGGCCAACGGCACTAGAACCCAAAATTCTAAGCTATCATAATTTCAAAATTGTATTTGTAGGGCTTATGGTAATATACTATACTCCGGCCCAGCATTTTTTCAAATAAGATTTGGACGAAAATTGTTTTTTTTCTGAGCAATTCTGAGATTGTGACACCGGAATCATGTTCAGCATAGTTGATTTGCATGTAAAACTGCTCTTAGGATTGAAAAGTACTAGTCAAATGAATCCGCTCGAGACAAACAACGAAATATAAATATAAAAAAAGTTATGGACTTTTAAAATTGTCTGGGATATAAGTTCACTATTTCTCTATATCAAATGATTAAGCAATGGAAAAAGAAGACGCAGAACGATTTGCTGAGATGTACAGAAAGAAAAGAGACCAGCTTAAGCTGGATAAAAGTAGGTATTTTGACATAATAAGGATCAAAATGATCTTAAAAAAC
The DNA here is from genome assembly GCA_004194705.1 of Ditylenchus dipsaci. NCBI lineage: Eukaryota > Metazoa > Nematoda > Chromadorea > Rhabditida > Anguinidae > Ditylenchus > Ditylenchus dipsaci. The sequence goes on along the minus strand of SADC01000856.1, from coordinate 46,553 downwards.
AAATTGAAAACAAAAAACTTTTTTGTGTTATTTTTTACGTTTTATGTGATATAATTAGCGTTGTGTGATGGGTTTCCTCCCCCGCTTTTTGGTGTGCGGGCGCGAAATTGCGGGTGGGCCAAACTTACTGAAGACCGTAATTTTTTTTGTTAAATTGGGGTCTCGTTAGGTCGGGGGTAGACTATTAGTCATTTTCCCAAATCGCTGAACAAATAGCATCGAAAAAAGGTTCGTTATGTTAAATTTTTGGTTAAGTCGAGGGTTTGTAAATACGTGGTTTGACTGTATGTTACGTTTTATTTGCTCTTCTATTTATTGAGCGTTTCTGTTTGTCAACAAAATTGTCTGAGAATGATGTTCGGGCGGCGGTGAATTGATCCTCGGTAAATGATCCCCGGTAAATTGATCCTCCAAATTTTCAAGGCTGCAGGTTCGAATCTCGGTGGTAGCAAACAATATTTTACTTCAGTATACCAGATTTTAGGGATTTTTAAGATTTTAAATGACCTAGGTGGTCAGGAAAACCACCTGGTACTTCCTTGGACTGGTAGCCACCTCTGGAATTCGGCAGATAGTCTTTTTAGGGTATTTTTTACAAATTTAAGCCTTTTCAAGCAATTCTAGGTGAGAATAATAGATTTTGAACAGGTTTTTACTTTCTGGGGACTACCGCATAAATAACTCTGGTATGCATATGCTTTTACGCATCCAGATCATTTTCGAGTGATTTGTGTCTCAGGTATGTGTGTGTGCGCAACTCAACCCCAAGCAACCAAGCCCCCTGCGCCCCCGAAGGGGCGCAGGGGGCTTGGTTGGTTAGAGATGCGCGCACAGACTTACTTAGACATAATTACGAGCAGAGTCTTGATCAAAAAAGCATTTAGAGAGTCTTTTTGCCCAGCTCCAGCAAGAAAAATGTGGTTAATTAGCCAAAAGACCCTAACATATACACTAAAATACCCTAAAACACCCTAAAAAGAGGGGAGGGGGAAACTGAAGAAATACCCTATTACCACCTGAGTACTACTACCAAGGTTTTTTTTACATGGTGGCTTATAAGAAAATACGGTAAATACCCGGTATTGTGGGAGCATAACGGAAAATTAAAATTTTGCACTTTGGAGGTGGATACATGTTCTAGGTAAAGTACCAGTGGTTTTCCTAACAATCCTGACGATTTCTGGTCCTTTAAAAATTTTTGTAGTCGAAAAAAATAATGTTTGCAATCACTCGGATTCGAACCTGCAACCCTAAAAATTTGGAAGATCAATTTACCGGAGGATCAATTTACCTAGAGCCGATGTTTCTATGTAGTTGAAAACTTGAGTATGGAACGGGTCATTTCAAACGGGTCATTTCATTAAACTTAAACGATAAACGGATATGATAAACGGGTTCTAAACGGTAAACGGCTTAGGCCAAATTAAACGAACGCGCGCAACCCTAATAATAAGGATCAAAATGATCTTAAAAAACAAATTGAAACAAAAAACTGTTTTTTGTGTTTTTTTACGTTTTATGTGTAATATAATTAGCGTTGTGTGATGGGTTTTCAATCAGTTTTTCAGCCGGTTAAATAACCGGCTTTTTCACTGGGTTTTAGTACTTTTTAACCGACACGTAAATTTTGAGTAATTCTTTTTTTTTAAATTTGGGACTTATTTTTACCATATACCGCGTTCACTCTATTAACTCCCCACCCTCTAATAAGTCTCCACCCTACGGACCCCATACCTCAGCATAAAGAAAACATTTCTTTAAAATCTATTTTTTGCGTTTTCTTAGTTACTACGAGATTACTCAATTTCAGTTTTCAAACTGTGGTTGGGCACCGAAAATCTCAAAATCGACCTAAAATTTTCCGATTTTTCGATGGTTGAAAAAAAACTCCACATGGAGAGCTAATAGAGTGAATACGGTAGTCAGTTCTCACTACACAGTTTAATTTCAAAATACACTGTCCTCTCAATTTACAGTCAATTCTCATTATACAGTCGAATCTCGGTATACAGTCAGCTTATAAGCATAACCTAACAAAAAAGCTAGGCTGTGAAAGCTCAGTTTCGATTTAAAAATCTTAATTTGAATGATTTTGATGTTGATGTGTTAACTTTGACTAATATTGTTACGGTTTTTCATAAAATAATTTTTTGAACTTTTTAACCGATCATCTGATTTTTTAACTAATTTTTTAATCCGGGTAAATAACCGGATATTTATTGACCGGTTAATAAAACGACCCTAAATCTAACTTTAATAAATCCATATTTAAAAGCAGTGCGCTTAAGACAAAAAGGCGAACCGTATACCGTTTTTAATTTAATGTTTGAATGAAGTCAAAAAATTTTAAAGGTTGAAAAATGTGGAAACTCATTTTGCGATCGAGTGGGAGTGTATATAGTCGAACTTTGATAACTTCGCACTCCAATAACCCGACAGCCCCGATGAGCCCGCACTTATTTAAAATTTGGCTGAAAATTCCGTGCCCCCATTAACCGGCACCCCGATAACCCGTCATCTTTAGGTGGTCCCCAAGGGTGCCGAGTTATCGAAGTTCGACTGTATAGTAATTAAGCCGAAAAACTCAAAAATTGAGCTAACATTAGTATGTTTAGTATTCACTTCGTAGCTATTAAGTAGCTATTAAATAAATTTCTTAACAATCTGCATATAGTATTTGGGTCGCCAATGCGTGTTTGTGTATCGCCATTTCAAGTGGTTCCATTGGGCCAGTTGTAACTTTTTTCTGAGAAACGTTTTATTGGGCAACTTTGATACTCATTGGAAAGCTCTTTCAACGGCGAAGGACTTTTGAAATTTAGATCTACAGCTTGCTGTAAAAATTTTTTCGAGAATTTGCCCCTTAAAGTTTAAAATTGGCGATTTTGTAAGAAAATGCATAAACATCTTATCAAACATGGCTGATAATTCCCGTTGCATCTGCCATCTGAATCATGAGCACACGAAAAAAAGTTTATACAAAGCTTCTGTATAGCGCCTATTCACCTTGTTGAAATATTTTATCTAACAAACTTGAGCTGAAAATTTTAGAGAGAGCATCAATAATAAGTGGTATGACGTTGGTAAAGTTTAAAATTATATTATATATTGCGAACTTGTCATTTTCCAACTTTAGAGGACGAATTCTCTGTCGCACCCAGTGCTACTGCAAACGGAATTTTTATAAAGGTCGGATTCCAATTGCTGGCTGTCTATGCTTCTTCTTTTGGTGAGCTTTGAATATATATAGCTAATCCACAGTTAAACCTGAAATTTCAGACGATTTAAGCTCAAAAGAAAATAAGGAAGCTATAAAATTCCGAAAAGAACTTATTATTTTGGCTTTCAAGGCGTTTTATAAACGAAAAAGGGATGATATTGCTGAAATTTTTGAATTTGCTATATCTAAAAATCATTTTAATCACTGGACACGATTCTTCAATATCACTGCCGCTGACTTAATAAAACAAATTTCAGAACAATTAATAGTATATTGTGTAGATAATATTATGGCTGTCGCATTTGAACACAGCACGGTAATTATAGTAAAAATTATAAAAAAACTGAGGCATTGTTTTTGCTGAGGCCCTTCCGGGTGATAGATGGTACTTATATATATACCTTCGCCTAAGAGCGTCTAAAATGATGTTTTGTTTGCCATTTTGACAGCTGAAACGTGCTTTAAACAGGTTTTTAGGATTGGGGCATACTTTTTTTGACCGAAAATGACCAAACCATGATACCCACCCTAGGTTCGGTATTGTACTTCTACATACTACAGGGTGGATGTACCAAAAAGAGTAAAAGAGATACAATTTAAACATAGTTTTTGTTGATTGGGCCTACCGCATAAAGAAACTCTGGTATGCATATTGTTTTTATGCATGCAGAGTCAATTTCGAGTGATTTGTGTCTAAGGTATGTGGGTGGGCCCATCTCAATTCCAAGTTCCAAGCCCCCAAGCGCCCGAAGTTTCTAAAATAAAAATATGGGTTTCGAGTGGTTTGTGTCTAAGATATGTGGGTGTGCGCATCTCAACTCCAAGCCCCCTGCGCCCCCGAAGGGGGACTCATGATGAAAAATGCAATAGAGGTCCTTTTGCCCAGCTCCAGTAACCAAAACGGTGTAAATACCTTGTTAAAAGGGTGGGTATCATGGTTTTAGTCATTTTTGAATGAAATTTTTTTTGGTAAAAAGTGTCTTCCCAATCTTAAAATGGTTTTAAACACGTATCAGTGTTGTAATGGCGTAAAACATCATTTTGGACATTTTTGAGCAAAGGTATTATAGTCCAGTTGCCCTTCCCCCCCCAAACATCACATGAAATTCGCCTTGTTCTCCTTGTTGTTTTTGAAATATTTAGGCTTAGGCGTGGGTAGGCCAGCGTGTAAACATGCTTTAAACTGATGTTTAAGTCTGTCCTAACATACGCTGGCCAATCCTTGCCTAAGCTTAAAACTAAAAAAAAGCATAAGAAATCACAAAACAAGAGGGGAAACCATGGAAGAAATTTTGAAGTTTTTGGGGAAAGGGGTGTGTTTTCATCAAGCATGGTGCCATAGTTAACTTAAATGTACAAAAATTGAATAAGTTTAGAAAGCTTAACAGATCAAGAGCAAAATTACGCATAGAAAAGCTATGCAAACACAAATTAAACTCATGGGAGTTGATATAACAGATGATAAATACCGTAAGTAAAAAGCTTAGAACTTTTGGCCCTGTCCCAAATCAGTGGGTTTTCGCCTTGGTCCCGCCTGTTAGTCTTTTGTGATTTTTAGGCTTAAGCAAGGGTAGGCCAGCGTATGTTAGGACGGGATCAAACATATGTCAAAGGTATATTTAACTCTGGCCTACGCGCTGGCCTACCCTTACCTAAACCGAAGCCTAAAAAACCAGAAAAAAGAAGGGGATCAAGGCAACCCATCTCCAATCCTCATTGAGAGATAGAGCCAAAATTTTATTAAAAAAAATTATAATTGGTGATTCTTCGGAATACCCTGGAAGTTTCAAAATTTTTTAAGTTCTTGTTTTACATTGTATTTTTGTGATGAAACTAATAAAAGGGTTGGCCGGGATAAAGGATGAGAACCGTGAATAGCGCCGATTTTTTTACAAAAACATCATTAAAAAGTCTGGCAAAAATAGAGATGAGCGAAGAATTACGGAAGTTTTTTTGGGAACAACTTCAACGTTAACACCTTAACCACAAGGGAGGGAGGACCAAGCGAAAATCGTTTTTGACGATTGTTCTTTAAGCTAATAGGCAATTGACACAATATTAGAAAGCTCAGGCAAAAAGCTTTCTCATGTGTATAAAGAAGATGCTGCACTAAATAAATTCACAGCTCACCAGCTTAAAGAAAAAACCGTAGCTGACTTTGATGAGTCGTCGAGAAGATTTATCTAAAGCGGGAAGATTGAACTTTTGTAAGGGATTGCACATTGGTTTGGAGGCCTGGTTTTGTAATTTCGTACTCAACAGGTCTTAAAACCTCCAGTCAGTCAATTCGGCGCTACCGGAGTATATAATAGTGAACAATAAGACTTTGTCGGGTCCAAATTGCCGATCAGCGTGCGCAGTAGGGAAGAGGATATAAAAAATTACTTGGTCCACCCTTTTGGTGACCCGAATTTTAAGCACACTGATTTCGCCGGTAGCTGCACTGAGTTTGCATAGCAAATTAAATTTTCACCATCTTATGCAAAAAGCTTAAAACTTATTCGAAAAATAGTTTTGATAGGAAAACATGATGCTTCATAGTTGTAATTTTGAAAAATTTATAAGAAAAAGTGATTATAATGTTTTTCAATTCAGCTAAAACAGACAGAGAAGCACAAAAAATTGTTAATGAATACAGGCAGAAAGTAAAAGAGCTAGAAAATAATGAAAATAATGAAAATAAGAGTAAGTTTTATTTATGTTAAGCTATACGGTCTTGAAATCAAGTAAATAATTACGATAAATAATACGGCTAAAGTGGGTTTTTAGTGTCCTCCCAAAACACCATAAAATGATGTTTTTTTCAATGTTTTAGCATTTTTAACGTGTAGAGAGCGTGTTTTTTAGAGCGCAGCCGACTATTTTTTGAAAAAATTTTTGTGACCGAAAATTGACTTTTTGCCTTGAGGGACCAAGGTAATCATCCTGTAAGGGTATCTAAACACCCCAAAAATGCAATTTGAACATAGTTTTGATAACTGGGGCCTACCGCATACAGAAACTCTGGTATGCATACATTTTATGTGATCTGTGTCTAAGGTATGTGGGTGTGCGCATCTCAATCCCAAGCCCGAAGAAGGGCGCAGCGGGCTTGAGAGTTAGAGATGCGCGCACTCACTTACCTTAGACATAATTCCAAGCAAGTCCGAGTTCAAAAAAATCGAACTTTCGAGCCGAAAACTCGAAAAAAATTTATTGATCAAAAATGCATACAGAGCCTATTTTTGCACAGCTTTCGATTTCATCCAACAATCTTAAAAGTTATAGCTGAAAATATTTCAAAATTACTAGGGTTGTCGAGCCTTCGGAATTTCGAGCCGAAGGCTCGAAAATAAAAAAGAAAGCTCGAAGCAGCTGGAAAATTTGGAGCCTTCGGCTCGAAGTTCGAAAAAAATCGAACTTTCAAGCCGAAAGCTCAAAAAAAATTTTTGCGGCAGCTTCATTGCCTCAAAAATAATAATAATAATAAATTTTCGAGCCTTCGGCTCGAAGTTCGAAGCTTGAAAGTTTCGAGCCTTTCGCTCGGCTCGAAGTTTGAAAATTTAGAACCTTCGGCTCTGCTCGAAGTTCGAAAAAATCGAACTTCGAGCCGAAAGTTTGGTTTCGAGCCTCGGCTCGACAACCCTAAAAATTACTAATAACAATTAAAAATAGAGAATATACCGACGACTATTTGTGACTGAAAGAGTGGTTGAAATTCAAGCTGATTTCTTTCACCGTATTCTCTCTAATGCTCAAATTAATTTCACGCACCAAAATACTGATTTCCCGCAGTAAATACATAAACAAGAGTATTTTTGGTGTTTTTATCCTAATATCGTAAAATTTATTTTTCAAATCAACATGTAGCCTTAATCTCTTTCTTATGAGCTATCAAATGTCTCAGCGTGTTCGGAAAAATTTGAGGGAAATCGGTTTTTATGAAACTACTTCACATTTTTCAAAACTATCGGTTCTCTCATTTTCATATCAAACGAAGCCAGCTAATAGCTCATCAGAAACTAGAGATCCAGGGCTACATATTGACCTTAAAAAATAAATTTGACGATCGTAAAAATACAGAGAAATACTCTTGCTGATGTATTTACTGCGGAAATCAGTAATTTACTGCGGCGAATCAGTATTTCGCTGCGTGTTTTCACCTTCAGCTTTCTCTCTAATAGAAGCGTACCCTCTCGCCATTGTGTTTTCGACAAATTTTTTGTGAATGACCGTAATGATCCTCAGCCATTACTAATTTTTGTAGCCAGAGAGATGAGCTAGATCTTGAGTGGTGTCTTGCCTGGTCACGGCCCCTCAAAAACTGCACTTTAGTGTATTAGCGAAGTTTGGCGCCAAAGCCAAAATTTTGAAAAATCGCTGTTTTTAGTATATTTTATTTAACACTTCTGGTTTTACGATTTTCTTTCAACTTGTTATAATTTTATCATCAAAAAACTCACCACATTCAGCGCTTTCGAATAAGGTTTCACTTGCCCGATAAACATAACGATTTCAAAAGTAGAATAGATTTTCGTGAATATTTCCGAAATTTTTTTCTATTTATTTGACTTAATTGATATTAGCGCCGATTTGTTTGACAATAAATTGCTGAAGTAAACCTTAGACGAGATAGAGGAGTAAATTTGCTGCATTTTGGTACCAAAGAAGTATACAAAAATACAAATTTGGGTGTTTTATACAAAAGTTAGATGGAAAACGCAAAAACCCTATTTTCACTCGGGAAAATTGCCAGTTGTTTGCTTCAAACGGTCTCTAGTTTCAAAAATTCTGACCTTACGAAAATCGGTCTGACTTTCCTGGTACCTGAATGTATAGGCTACATTTCGGTAGATAAATTGTTCTGAAAATTCTGTAGTTTTGAACTTTTTTTCTGTGGTTTATGTTGTTCATATTTTTATATTTTCAGAGCTCAATGGTGGAATCAAGAAGGCGCGTCGCTATCATCCTGCACTGTTGCTCTTCGTGAGATTCGCCGTTATCAGAAGTCGACTGATTTGCTGCTCCTAAGCTTCCGTTCCAAGTGTCCGTGAAATTGTGCAAGAGTTCAAGACAGTTCTTTGCTATCAGTACGTTCCTTTTCCGTCCGGCCCTCCAATAATCCATTTGTTTTGAGACGTCTGCGTTGTTGCTCTTCAGGAAACCATGGAAATGGATTCGACAGGCCTCTTCAATAACAGTAATTCGTGCGCCGTCCATGTTAAGCGGGTCACCGTCATCTGCAGGGATCTTCAGCTGCCTCGTCGTCTCCGTGGTCAACTTCATGCTTTAGGTTTTAAATGAAATTGCAACACAATCGTTACACAGTTATACTCGTTACAATTAGTCCAAAGGTTCTTCAAAGAACCACTTCGTTTTTGTCTTCTCATAGGTTGTTCTGAATAACGCACCTATTCTGTATATTTTGTATTTGTATTCTTACTTTCTCTGTATTGTCAGGTGAGGTAGTCAAGTGGATTGTCAGAATTATGTGTTAGTGAACGAGATTTAGATCTCTTCTCTTTTTCGGCTAAACGACTTTTATTTTTAGTGTTTTTGCAATTTTTTACCAATTGTGAAATGGCAAAACCTTTGATTCGTAATGTTTGAGATGTTGAAGTTTTAAATGAAGCTGATTACTAGGGTTGTCGACCGGTCGAAATTTTCGACCGGTCGAGTCGATGGAGGTCGAAAGTCGAAAATTTCGACCTTAAAGGTCGAAATCGACCGGTCGAGTCGACAACCCTACTGATTACGTTCGTACTAGTAAAAAAATCAAAAAACGTTTGAAAACACGCGAAAAGTTTTTTCAAAATTTGTGGCGTTTTGTTTGTTTTCAATTAAACTAAAGTGCAGTTTTTGAGGGCCGTGTGGTGGTCATCTACAAAAGTATGTCAAAAGCGCGATGCCACAAACACGTTGTTTTAATTTAGGGTGCGATTCTATTCGAGAGAAGACGGTAACTAATCTTATTCCCAAAAATCTTGTAGAATTTCTCGCACAAGCATTGTTTATTAGTAAATTTTTAAAAAACTGTTTAAGATCATTCAGAAGGTATCGGAAGCGACAATGTTGGAACCGAACTAATAAACACATTGAAGACATTGCTTCAACAAGTCATAACCTAACAGCTGGTAATTATAATTTATAATTTAGTAGTTTAATAACCTAGTTTTAAACTATTTTAATAAAATGTGGCTTTGAGGACATTTTATTCACACCCAAGGAATTTCACAAATTTTTCATCATAGTTTTGTTCTTGCTGTTTAGCTGAAATTCAAGAGAAAAAAATCTTGATTCAAGAACTATTGTCGTCAATGAGAATAGCCACAACCAATTATAGATGATACACTATTCGCATGGTCTAGTACATGAAATTTAAATTTTAGATACAAATGAAAAAATAATTTGCAAAAAACGTTTTTCGCATTTTTTACTATCCTCTGAGAATTCGAAACTCGAAATTGCCATTGTCATCTACGGCTATGGTCATTCAAGAATAAGTTTTTCTATACAATAAAGGTGTCCTAAGTTCTTCGCCGCTTAACTTCTGACCATAACTTTTTTATTTCTTCACTTTATGCTTAGATTTTTATTTGTCTGATGGAGGAATAAAAAGCAGTTTGAAGGTTTCTCATTATTGAATTTTTGGTAAAAAAGTTAGTTCAGATATTTCTCAGTCTCAACTTCCATACGCTGGGGCGTAAATTGCTCGATAGAAAATTTTGCTTGCGATCCAGTAACAAGCTCAATTAAAGCTATCTATTGGCATCTAACGTTCTTCGATAGGCCACGGTGCGGTCGTGCTTTTCCCATGCAAGCCAAAGCCCGAACTTGTTGTTCCAAAGGTAGTTACAGCAATTTAAGGGAGCGGGTTGGCTAATAACGCAGAAATTAGAAAATTGAATTTCGAGTGATTTTTTATTTAATTCAAAGAGTTAGGCAACGAGAAATACATTTTTACTTTTTAACTTTTAATTTCGACCAATCGCCAAAAATCAAGTTAAAATCAAAAATTAACGAATGAGTACCATTCAAATTGCTTTTATTCTTATGTCGAACAAAAAGATATCGCAAGAAAGTGATGAAATAGAAAATTATGCTTCAAAGAAATTTAAAACACCGTCTATAAACTTGAAATCAAGTACCGTATTTTTTTTATTATTTACCCCAAGGTAATTATTTTCCAACCGCTACAAATCGAAAAAAAATTATTTCGATTTCGAGATTTTTAAGCGCTCAATCGAAATCTCGAAAGTAGAATCAACTAAGATTGTGGTGATTGATAAAACGCACCAACAGATTTGCAAAACAAATTTTTGAGCTGAGATATAAGGCTTTTATAGACGGTAACTATTAGATAAGGGTATTTAAAAGAGAAGATTCAGTCCAAAAAAAAGTTGGCTCTATATGTGTTCGTGAACTCCCAAAAAATTTTGCCTTGGTTCCCCCTGTTGTTTTTTTTTCGTAATTTTTTGAAATTTGTGCCTTGTGCCCACATTGACCGTCTTGGCTCTATATCTATAAATCATTAAAGAGAAAAATTCCTTAAAGGGTTTTTACCTGGCCGGCCTTCGGCCGACCCTTAATTCAATGGAAGTTCACCTTTCTGTCCACCGTAGTAAATGGACAAGGGCTCACATACTTTAAAAAAAGGTTTTGGCTGTTTGATACTTTTTAAGACTTTTGAAAAAAAATATCAAACAAATCACAGGGGGGACCAAGGCAAATTTCAAAAAATTACGAAAAAAAAACAAGGGGGGACCAAGGCAAAATTTTTTTGGGAGTTCCACGACACATATAGAGCCAAAAAGTTCCTGTTTATGGACGTTGACATTTGAAGAGGCATCTTAGGTCAATTCAAAATAAACCTGTCATAGTATTAGGCTCTATATTTAGAAAACAAATTCAAATACGAGTATTTTTTGTTTGATGACAATTAAAATGTTTTAAAAACCATTTTTAGTCTTTTTAAACTAATCTAACATTATTGAATTAGCTCAACATTCTCAGTTGCAAACTGAAGAAAGTATAAATAAAACAAAATACTGAATTTGAAAAGAAAATAAATATTTGAAGAAAAATCTCAATCTAAAAATCTAAGAGCTTCAGGTTGTCTTTTATTTCACTTTTTGGTTCTTTTTTATTTTTACTTAATTTTGTATTTAGAGTTACTTTTTGTAATTTGGACCTCGGTCTTCATAAAATGCTGATAGCATACATGCGCATTTCCCAAAAAATAAAAAAGCGCCGCCGCCTCCGCCGACGGTTTTCAAAAACGAGCGCCGCCGCCTCAGCCGGTGGAGCGCCGGATGCCGATTTTTCGCGCGGGCGCCGGCGGTAGGTGGACCGCCGGGAAAAAGTTTGTATTATTGCTGCACTCTTAAACTAGGAAAAATTAAGAGAGACTTCAAAGAAGTCGAAAAACTTCCCAAAACGCTAATTTTGGATACTCATGTACCCCAACGCTCAGTTTTTTCTCAATCAAGTGGCAAATCTGATAATTATGACATTATAATACTTTTTGATTCTACGTCTAACAGTGATGTTTTCAGAAATGATTTGAATTTTTTGAAATCGAAATTTTCATGGTACTTGGCATAGATCGCTAAAATTTCGATTTTTGAAAAATTTCAAATAATTTCTAAAAATATCACTGTTCGACGCGAAATCAAAAAGTGACATTGGGTCATAATTATCAGATTGGCCACATGATTGACAAAAAACTAATCATGGGCTGCAGAAGTATCCAAAATCAGCGTTTTGGGGGGGGGGGTGTTCGACTTTCTTTGACTTAGAACTCAAAATTTTTGTCTCTGTCCGCCGCAGGACTTTTCCTGCACTAAGTAATCGGCCATGGGCTACAAGATGAACGCATCAGATAAAGTTAGGCGGGGTGACAGTTCGAACGGTTTCCTTGTCAGTCATGTCGGGCAACAATAGATTTAAACGACACAGCATCTCCCCTCGGTAAAACTTGTCTAATGAGGGGGTGCCGCATAGAGCACTACCACCAAAATGCGACTGATTGGAGATTTGGAGAAAAACAATAAGAGTCCAGCAGTTGATAGCAAGAGAGAGGGTGCTATTTGTGCGATTCACATAAGAGCATTGCGGAATACGTGTCGTGGAACTAGGTTCGTCAACGATTGGCGCTTGAAGCTTCGTAGACGATTCACTCGATCGACGGATACCTTAAAACCTTTTTGGCTGGAAGACGAGTTGCTTGATTTTTGTCAAGCTGCAACTGAAAGATAGAGGGCTGACAAACTGTTTGCAACTATATCTCTTGACTCAATATGAGTTGCTTGATTTATATCTGTCTTGCTGGCAGGCTGCATTTGAGACGAGGATTGCGACTGCGGCTGACAAATTGTTTGCAACGTCTAGCAGTTGACTTTAAACAAGAGCTTCTGTTACTCCATTTTGCTGATTCTGTCGAAGAGTAGTAGTGCTGGCACCAACTTTTGTATATCAATTTGTCAACCCCATACCTATGGCTCAATTTTGCAAATAGCGCCAGTTGCTGGTAGATTGACTCGTAGATCCATAGCGACTGCACCAATGCTGCATCCTTAAACCTAGGAAATCGAGAGAGAGAGAGCAGAAAGCGGAAAGCGAGAGAGCAGAATAACGAAAGCTACACTCACGGACATACAATAATAATGAATCATAACCATTTGACAGCACATAGGCGTCGAAAAGATTTAAACGATACAACAAAAATGCACACAAAATTTTTTATATTTTTCAAAAAAAACTAATTCTACTCAAAAGGCTAGATGGTCTATTTGGGGCATATTAGGATCATTTTTAATCATTTTTACATTTTTAGGCTTAGGCATGGGTAGGCCAGCGTATATTAGGACGGACTCAAACATGTTTCTCGAAACTTGAAAAAGTATTACAAACATGTTTGAATTCGTCTGATATACGCTGGCCTACTCTTGCCTAAGCCGGAAATGTACACCAGAAGGACAAATCAAAAAGGAGTGCGAGATCAAATAGGAGTCTAAACGGCAACAGTATTCCAGCGTAGTATACGCCCTCCCCTCCCGATACCACAGTTCTATATGCGGTAACACTATAAAAGTTCAAAAATATTCAAAAGTTATTTTTTTATATTTGACCAAAATTAAAAAACTTTTTTTAGCTAAGAATCAACGGTCACGTAGCAAGGCAAAAATACTCTTAAAAAGATATGTGAAAGAAAATATAAAAAATCGGAAAAGAGTCATCTTGAAAATTTAACAGGTTTTTTTGAATAATTAATAAGATAAAATAAATTTTGACAGTATTTCTTCAGCCCCTTTTACTAATTTCGAGAGACATGAAAAACAGTCTGTCCAGCCAAAGTTTGAAAGTCAGGCTAATTTAGGTCAAAAAACTTTTTTCAATAGAGGGAAACGAAAGACCCCAAATCACAAAATGAAAATGAGATAATTTCTTTCTACTTCTTTTTTGTTAGATCGGTGCAAATTTTCATCATAGTGACATATAGCTTACTTTATAAGTTAGTTGCAGCCGTCTTGATTGGGTCTAACATTTAATTTCAAAATTTTTTCACAAGTGCCCATTCGATTTTATTTTCGATTCTTCATTAAAGGGGCATACCAGCGCGTTACAGTGGCAATTTCAAATTCGCAAAAGGCGGCGAACAGTTATATTTAAACGAGAACTTTTTAAATACAAATTTTCTCATTTTATATAAAGAAGTAAGCGACATGTCGGAACCAGTGATGGGTAAGCAGGCAATTTTTGCCCTGGCACCGTCCCACGCCCCAGTGATTTCCAGACCTTCGTCCAGCGCGCCCTACGCCCCAGGGCTCGCCCGACCAGCACCTGGCACCGCCCACGCTCCGGGTGGCGCAAGGTTATCACCCAGAACCGCTCATGCCCTGGGGCGGGGCACCCAGGGCGCACCGCACCGGGTTATGAAGCATTGCCGGTGGTTTTTAAAGCTGTTATTATATTTTAGCCAGTTCATAAGGCCAATTTTAATTGAAATTAAAAAACTTGAAGCCTTCTTGCAAAACTTGGGAAAAATACATAGGCTTAAGAGCACCCGTACCCCCCTAGCCCAACACTATGCCTTTACCCCGCCCAGCGTCCCGGACTATTTTTTATTGGCGCCCTGGCCCGCCCACGCCTCGAGGCTAACTAGGCACCGCCCCAGCACTGCCTCACGCACCGGGCGGTGTGGGGCGCATATAGGGCGCCCCGGGGCAGACCCATCACTGGTCGAAACCGAACCGACCACGTTAAAACAACCTCTGCACGTTACCACTGATCTACACAAGTTCTTAGACTTACATTGCGTTTTTATTCCTTATTGCTATTAACAAAATGACAGAATTGTATTTAATCGAAATTCTCGTTTGAATATAACTGGCCCGCCTTTTGCGAGTTCGAAATTTCTACTGCAACGCGCTGGTGTGCCCTTTAATCGCTGCCGCAACATTTTTTTTGGTTGTTGTAGCGCAGATTAAGAGATAAAAAACCAGTTTTACAAGAAAATTGGATTTTATGCTGATAAATAAATTTGTTCTTATCAAAATTAGTAATAAGTAAAGAAAGCCTGAATTGTGGTTTTTCACGTGTCCATATTTTAACACTATTACATTCAAATTTGTAGGTCGTGAACTGCTTTACGTAGTTACGACACATTGATAATTTTTCACTTTGCTAAACAACAAATCAAAAGTGATGAAATGGGCTGTCAACTTGTCGAAAAAATCGCATTTTTAAAATCAACTTTTTCACAACTAAGCAATAATTTAGCAATTTTTTATAAACGAAGAAATAAGTCCTCAATCGAAAGCTAAAGACTTTTTTAGAACATGAACTGTAAATCATAATTTTAAAAGTGCTACTTTATATGTGATTAAATGAAAAAAATTACAGACCAGAGCAATTTTTTGTAAAAAAACACAAAAACTTATCATTGAATTTTATAGTAAAAGATAGAAATTCGATTGAAAGTGAGCATCAAAACGATGCAAACTTTTCGGAGCCAGCTACATCAGAAGAAGAAAATGAAGATGGAGCAGTTTCCTCCTCATCTACTCGCCAAAAAGTCATACCAGGTATAACTATAATAATACTACAAATAACTGTTGACAAATAAGTTCTGCACGGAATTTTGAGCTGATTTTTAGTAATGAAATCTTTTTCGAAAAAATATTGCAGACATATTTTTTGTAGCTTTTTTCATCCTTTTTCGAATGGCTTATAAAATTTCATTGGATATTTTAGAAAAGCCATTATTCGGCTGCAAACACATGTGAGATCAGTTTAGGATGCTGATAGGCATTTTTATCACTTTGGCTGATCAAACTTTAAATTAGAAGTTTGAACCTACAGCAAAGTAATGGCACTATGTTGTAGCGCAGTTCAAGAGCTACAAAACCCATTTCACAGAATACTTTTTTAAAAATCTGGGTGTTGAGATATGGCTTTTTGGAAAATACCGATTTCATGAAAAAATGACGAAAATCCAAAAATTTGGATAAAATTTGATTTTGGTCATTTTTTAAGAAATTGATTTTTTTCCGAAAAGCCATATCTCAAGACCCAGATCTTGAAAAGCTATTCTGTAAAGTGGGTTTTGTAGCTCTTGAATTGCGCTACAGCACAGTGCTATGATTTCGCTGTAGATTTGAAGTTTCAATTTAAATTTTGATCACTTAAAGTGATAAAAATGCCTATCAACATCCTTAAATGACCTCACATGTGTTTGTATCCAAATAATGGCTTTTCTAAAATATTCCAATAAAACTTTATTTCGAAAGAGGATGAAAAGAGCTACAAAACCATATGTTTGGAATATTTTCAGAAAAAAAAATTCATTATTAAAAATTAGCACAAATTACGTGCAGAACTTATTTGTCACCAGTTATTTGAAACAAAGAACAACATTCCTTGTTTATTGTGATGATACAGTCGGCTGGCACAGTCGAACTTGGAAAGATCATGATTCCAGTTTTTTAAGTGGTTCTTCCAATTGTTGTTTTTTACTGGCCGAATTAAGAAATTAGCATTCTGGTACATGAGATTGTGGTTAACTATGTGATATAACTGGCTGTTGACATAGTTCACAACCGATTAATACTAGAAGAACCAAGCGTAAATAGGGGAGCGTTTAGGGGAGACGGCTGAGGATTCAGGATGCTCGAGCTTGGCTATACAGTCGAACGTCGTTATAAGATACACCAGGGACCGAGCCCAGCTGCATCTTATAACGAGGTGTATCTTATATAGGGGGGGGGGTAATTTGACAGGAGTTATTTAACTTGGGACCGGACTCAGGTGTATCTTATAACGAGGTGTAACTTATATTGGGTGTATCTTATAACGAGGTTCTACTGTATGTGGAACGGAACCAACCCGATTGGATCGATGCAAAACAAGACGAAGAAAACGGCTACTTGATATTCGTGTTGCTTCTTCGTATTCGTGTTTCTCGACCCCGATTTCATGAGAAAGCTGGCTGTTTTTTGATTCTGAGAAAAAACAATTTCGAACCACAGGGGGGGGGGGATGGGTAACGTGGTTTTTAAGCCAAAATTTCAAAAATTTAAATTGGCGCCTTTTGAATTTTAAAGTGATTAAGGGCTGTATTGGGAGGGGAAGGGAACGAAAGGGGGACAATTTTATGGCAAAACGACAAAACAGTGAATATTGCCATATTTTGGCTGTCTTACCATGTTTTTCAACTTGACCCGTGGCAAAAATAGACTCTATATGCATTTTATGATCAAGAGTACTTCTCGGAATCATGTCTAAGGTAGGTGAGAGCGCATCTCTAACTCTCAAGCCGCCTGCGCTCGCTTTGGGGGCGCAGGAGGCTTGGAGTTAGAGATGCGCACACCCACATATCTTAGAGAAAAATCACTCGAAAGCGACTCTGGTTGCATGAAAAAGAATGCATAGCAGAGTTTATTTATGCGGTAGTCCCCAGTATTCTAAACTATGTTCAACATTTTCTAATTAATGGGCCCTGTGTGATTAGTGGCCTCCTTTTATTCCCTTCCCTCCCTATACAGCCCTTAATCCCTTTAAAATTCAAAAGGCGCAATTTAAAATTTTCAAATTTTGACTAAAAACCCATGAAACCCTCTGTGGTTCGAAAATTTTTTTCACAGAATTAAAAAAACAGTCGGCTTTCTAATGAAATCACGGTCGATAAACACGAATATGAAGTCGTCTCCTAGTTGTCTCCGAGCACTCTGCGTGGGGGGGGGGGGGTTCTATACTCAAGCCTCTAATATAACCAGAGTCGGAGGTTGATGAAAAATGAAGCCAGATCTGGCTCTATTAGAAGAAATACGGTAAATGTTGTAACTCTTTAAAGAAAAGAGTGGCTTCGGTTGAGCAGTAGATAAGCGTTCGTGTTTTTTTGCACCGACCCATGTTCGATCCCGCGTGATGGCACGCTATTTATTTCGGCTTGTTAGACCAGTTTTAGAGGTGATTGGAAGTAGCTGACTCCGAGTCTAGCGCTAAAAAAGTAGAATTAACCCTAGAAATGGGTCTTACAGGTTAAATTTCACGTGCCACCACATGGGATCGAACCTGCGCACGATTTTGTGCCAAAAGACACAAACGCTTATGCACTGCGCCAACGAAGCCACTTTTTCAAACCTAAGTAGCTTTTACCCAGCCCCTTTAAACTTATTTGGAGTTTTCAGAAAAGTTACCATTGAAGTATAGTTACAAAATAGCTTTGTTGAAAAATTTACTGAAAAAGGAAATAAAAAAACAACAAATGCCTTCTCTTCAATCTAAGGAAACAGCCATGAAAAGAAGGATTTAAAAAGCTAGATAAAAACGATGCTTCTTTTTTGCAAGCTCATGAGACAAAAGGTTTTTTTACAATACAAAATTAAAAAAAATTAAAAGTGTTTTACTTGCTTAACTTAAATTTTGGAGTGGGCTTTAGAGCCTCACGTTTTCAAAGCTCATCTTTTTAACTGAAATTTCTTAACAATCCCAAAATATAAAGGATAAATTTTACATTCGCCTTGTTGTGGCTGAGAAGTGCATTGTTTTCAAAGTTCCTCTTAAAAAGCTAAAAAGTACCTTGTTTTGTGTAATAGTGCCTTGATTTTTTAAATAGGCCTTTGATAGGGTTACACATTGTTTTGGATAAATTGAGCATAATTTCAGCTGAAATATATTTTCTAGGTGTGAAAGACTATCGATTACCATCCTTCGATGAAATAAAAAATTTCAAATTTGTCATTTTTCGAGAAAAAATATTTCAGAAGGTCTTTCCTAGTGCCGAAATCCTGCCCTGAATCCGTTGAGATCAAATTGAAATAAAATTTATGAGCTGTGATATTCACAAAAATTTCTGATTTACCTACCTCAAAATTGCTACCTAATTAGCTTTTACTCAGCCCCTTTAAATGTATTTGGAGTTTTCAGAAAAGTTTGGGTACTTGTGCACTTGGGGGCCCCTTTTTTAGTCGACTGTGAACTGGGTTCGAACACCTCTTAAGTAATTCTTATACGCTAAAAACGATAAAAAAGTACTTTCCAAACAATTTCCGCACTAAAAAGTTCGATTTTTGAAAAAATTTTGGTTACCAAAGGTTAACCGATTGCCTTGGTCCCCAAGGTAAAACATTGTGTATTAAGGTGAATATCTTATATTAGGGTATCCTACCATGTTTTGGTCACTGGAGCTTGGCGAAAAGAGTCTCTAATGCATGTATGATCAAGTGTCTTGCTCGGAATTATGTCTAAGGTAAGTGAGTGCGCACATCTCTAATCAACCAAGCCCCTGCGCCCCTTCGGGGCGCAGGGGGCTTGGTTGTTTGGGTTGAGATGCGCACGCCCACATACCTTAGACCCAAATCCCTCGAAAGTGACTCTGGATGCATAAAAACAGTATGCATACGAGAAATTTTTTTATGCGGTAGGCCCCAGCTAACAAAACTATGTTCAATCCCGTCTTTTTAAAAATATCTAGGTACCCTTTATGGTATAATTAGCTTGGGGGACCAAGGCAATCGTCGACCTTTGGTAACCAAATTTTTTTCAAAAATCGAACTTTTTAGTGCGGAAATTGTTTGGAAAGTACTTTTTTATCGTTTTTTGCGTATAAGAAATACTTAAGAGGTGTTCGAACCCTGTTCACAGTCGACTAAAAAAGGGCCCCCAAGTGCACAAGTGCCAAAGTTTGTGCTAATAATTAACTTTAACATGTTGAATTTAATAAAATTTACCAAAATTAAGGGTCGGTGGTTTTAATAAAATCTTCACTCGAAATTTATGAAACATTCGCAATCCAAAATTTAAAAAAAGTGTTTTATTTCATTCACTAGGATGCTTTAATACTTGGCTCATTCATTTTTTTTAAATTTATTACTCTTGCCATCTTTTTTATGTATTCCAAAGCTTTAGAGATTTCCAGAATTGTAGACTGTTTTAATGCATTTTTAGCCAAAAACAAGGCCCATTTCAGCCAAATTGAGGCCTTTTTCAACTGAACGAAGCTTTTTATAAATAAAAGACACTTTTCAATAAATCAAGACATTTTTAAATAAAACAGGGAACTTTTCAGCAAAACAAGTCACTTTCCAGCAAAACAAACCTTTTTCAGCCAGAACAAGGAACGGCGGGTGCGTTCCTTTAAGTGTCCTTATATACCGTATATTCTCTAATAAAAGACCACTCTCTAATGAACCACTATGTACACATTTCTTGACTAGGATTTCAGAGTTAAGGCCATTTTTGATTGACAATTTCCCGATTTTTTAGGGGTTGAAAAATAAAAGACCATGGTCTTTTATTAAAGAATATACGGTAACACCCGACTGTAGTGCCATTAAATTTGCTAAGGTCTCCTCTGTCTTTGAAAAAAACTCGTTGATACGTATAAAAATAAAAAAAGGCATGACGAAAATAAAGTCATGGCAAAATAAATGCTGGAGTTTTTAATGCGCAATCCTATACTCAATAAGAGTTTGGAGTTGACTTAAAAAAAACGCAGTGCAAAAAATCTTTCTTCTCAGAAATCTAGTGACAACACGAAATTTTTCATTGACAAGAACTTAAAAATAATGCCTTTTCGAGCTTTCGAGGTGATTTTGAGTCGAGTTTTTTTTTCAAAAGTTGTTAAAGGAAGGGGGTGTGGTGGTTGTATATCCAAGTAGGGTCATCAGTTTAATTTTATTTTTTAGTTAGCACCAAACCCACCTATAAAGACGTTCTAATAAATGATAAGTTGGCAAGCAGAAAAGAAGTTGACAATAATAATAATCAGCTAACTAACCAAAGAGAAAATGAACAAGAAGACGAACGAAAACAAGAAAAGACATTAGTTTTAACTGAACCAGAGCAAAATCTAATCGAAATCAATAAAACAACTGAGCCTGAACCTACTTCAGAAGCAGCACACGAATTATGTAAGTTAGCTTTAGTAATTTTAGCTGCAAAAAATAATCTGGCGTTATAAATAATAATACAGTTGAGTCTCGTATTAGTGTAAACCGCAAAAGTTCGTTCCCGCCTAGAGTCCGACACTTTTTTTACTTTAATTTTTGACCTAAATCCTAAAAAGCGGATTTGCGGGTCGAAATATAAAAACTGTCGTGTTTATCAGAAACGACTGGCAAAATCGGAATCCCTGCGATATTTCGAACTACACTGACGAATCAGAATTTGAAAAATACTTCAAAAATTAAAGTAAAAAAGTGTCGGAACCTAGGCAGGAACGAACTTTTGGGGTGTACACTAAAGCGGGACTCAACTGTATAACATAATATAATAATGAAAAAAAGTAATAATAAGAAAATAATATCAAAAAAAGTAATAATAAAAAAATAAAAAGGTGTCAAATTTTCTATTATTAAAAATTTTCGTTGTTTAGCTCAAACTCAATCAGATGATCAAAATTCTGCATCTTGTATAGGTAAAGAAATCACAGAAGCCGAGAGCCGAGAAACTGTTCCGCAGACAGTTTTAGATAAAACCGCAATAGGTAAGCCATGGTTTTGCTAATATGCAACAAAAGGCTGTAACCTTGAAAGTCTGAATTTCAATAATAATTTTTTTCCTAAATTAATTAATTTTTCGGCGCTAGTAGCAAGTAGCATAGCACATTAACAAACTACTCTTAATATTCAAAATTGACTGTCTTATTTCAAATTTCTCTTGAGAAAAAAATCTTTGGACAACAAAGTACAAGGGTTGCGCCTACGGTTGAACCATGGGTCAATACGGACGCAACAAACTCGCCAACAAAAAACTCGCCAACGAAAAAGACTCGCCAACGCCATAACTCGCCAACGGCGAATCACGCCAACGGCAAATCTTGCCAACGGCGAAACTCGCCAATGGCAAAACTCGCCAACGAAAAACTCGCCAACGAAAAACTCACCAACGCAGAACTTGCCATTGCGGAACCCACAAACATACATTTTAAATCTTTTTTCAGGAATTTTTAACTTTTCTATTCTGTATAAGAATACATACATTTATTTGAAGAATAAGTGTGTCATGTGAAAATACAATTACAAGCTACTTTAATTACTATAGCGTCTAATTACTATAGCGTCCTGGGTAATCAGGAAGTGAGTGATGGACTCACACATACCCCCCCCCCCCTTAATACTATTTTAAAATGCGATAATGGCGCCGATAGGCACATGTTGTCGTTAATAATAAATATGTTTTAGATACATGTATGAAAGAATTAGAGAATACCGGCAAAACCTATATATTGTTATTACTCAGTGGCTACCGGGAAAAAGGTAAGCTAATTTTCGAACTAATTAAGGTGGATGCACAAAAATCTATTTTGGTGTTTGTTATGTTGAAAGCTAAAAAATTGTTTTTAAATACTAGTGTTTTTGACAAAAAAAAAATTAATTTTATGAGCACCACTTTTTATGAATAAAAAACAATTTGAATTTTGACAATTTGAAAACACCAAAGTATTTGACCTTCACAAAATCGCTGTAACTACATCTTCAAGTAATAAATCTAGGCGTAGCCGTTAGGCCTAGGGTTAGGTCAGCGTGCGTAAATTGTGACTTATAACTGTCTTACGCACTTTTTCTGGAGTCTGGGACATATATTTGGGTTCTTTTTACGCAAGTTCAAAAAGTGAAAATATTTGGGGGGGGGGGTGGCGCGGCGGATTAGGGTCAAATTTTTTAAAAGACCATGGTATTTGCCCGCAGTGGCATGTGCAATATTTGAATTGGCGGGGACAGTTATCTTTCGTCTCGAACTGCACTCTTCGGAGTTATGGCGGACGACTCCAAAGAAAAATGTTTGAGACGAAAGAAAGTGTTCCCCGCCAATTCAAATATTGCACATCCCACTGCGCGCAAAAAACATGGTCCTTTAAGTAATTCGTTCTATGTTGTGTGTGCAGTTTTGATTGAGTCATAAAATAAAAAAGAACTCGTCGAGTTTTCGAAGCTTCGACAAATTATGAAAAAAATTCACTTACCACTTTACAATGTCCCAATCTCAATCTAGCTGTAAAAAAATTCGATAAGTTTCAGGCAAAGGTGATATCGACTTGCGTAAAAAGCTTTTAGAGAAACAATTAATGACTTTTATTGAAGAAAAATGCGAATCGAAAACAGCAATAGGTAAAAACTTTAACTTTTTTTTTAAAAATTGAATCGTTTTTAGAGTTTGAAGAATTCAAGCAAGATTTCTTACAAAAATTTATCTCGCGGCTCAATAAAAAATTCAAAAAGGTACCTATGATTAACTCTAATTTTGTATATTCGGACCTTTGTAGCTCAACAAAGATATATTAAAATTCTATAAAAACTCGTTACCTAATGAAGAAATAGTAAAGAAAAAGGATGATTTAAGAAACAAAATCGAAGATGCTATTCAACTCTACATTCCAAGTAAACTCTTTTTAGTTTGTTTGGCACTGTTCCGTTGGTTCCCCTTCTACCCCTGTAGTTTTAAAGCTCAGATTTAGGCGCGGAGCAGCCCAGCATGTGCTAAGATAGACTCGAATAAGATTATATTACTTTTTATAGTTAAAAAAAAAATATGTTTAAGCTCGTCCTAATATATGCTGGCCGATTTTGATAAATCTCACAAGAAGATCTCGTGAACCTGTTTTCACTCACAGATAAGAGTTTGGTTAATTTGATGTCAATCAAATCTGTCGAGATCTCGGGCTCCTAGGCCGAAAATTTGGGATGAGAATGCTTGTAAAGCATTGAAAACCAGAGGGGGCAATATGTACCGCCTAGATCACAGGTTCGAATACTACGTGGCGCACACCCTTTACCCACTTTTATTCACAAGTTTGGTGTCATAATGATCTTCAGGCTCTAAGCTATCCAGAAAAACTATTGTAAGGAAAAATAAAAATATTATTAAATATTAAATAATATAAAAATATTAAATTAGGTGTGTGCCCAGTAGCATTTGAACGGTAGGGTCACATTTCGTATGGCAAAATTTCATTTTGCGATATTTCATTCATTTCTCTTACTTTTTTAAACTCTTTGAAAAAATGTCCTGTCTGCTTGCTAAGATTTCAGGCTACAAAATGGTATTTTTCGGGCCCGAATTTGAAATAATATTGGTCTACGGATGGCTTTTTGGTAAAAAAAACACTCTTTTTAAAAACGCCACCAACAAACCAAGCTTTTTACCAAAAAACCAACCGTAGGCTAACATTATTTCAAACCCCTGCCCGAAAAATACCATTTTGTAGCCTGAAATCTTAGCTATCAGATGTGAGCTTTTTAAACTAGTCAGAGAAAATGAATGAAATACCGCGAAATGAAATATCGTGATATGAAATGTGACCCTACCATTCGAACGTGTGACTCTGAAAGTCCCATCCGAAATTCAAAAATGTCTTCGTCCTACCTGTAGTTCTTCAATACTTTACTAGCCTTCTCATCCCAACTTTTTGGCTCATGTTCCCGAGATCTCAACAGATTTGATTTAAAGTCGTATACTAGGGAACTCTTTCGGAATGGTCATCCCCTACTTTTTTGGAATTTTTTTTTGTTTTTTCGAATTTTTTTTGTAAAATTACCCGCAAATCCATGTCCTTGGGGTGACAATAAAGATTTTTTGTTTTTTGTCGACAACTCGGTGTCGCAATGTCAGACGAAGTTGTGCAGAATTGAAAGTTTGATAAGCATAAGTTCCAAACTCTTATTTGCGAGTGGAAAACAAGTTCGCGAGGTTCCCTTGTTAGCCTAAAAAACAGCTCGGACTAAGTCAAAGTAAAAGGAGGTAACAAACGGCACAAAAGTCATTTATTTTAGTTTTCTTTTAGAATCTTAAAGTTGTCGGTGAGCTCTTGAACCCGAGATCCACACCCCCCCCCTTCCTCCCCCAAGTCAAATCACATTGGGGGACCAAGGAAATTTTTTCAATTTTTTATATAAATGTTTTTCTGTTCAAAAGCTATCAATAAATAAAGCTAAATGCTTTTTAAAGTTTTGAGGCAAACGGATAGGGCACTTAAACAATTTAAAAAAATTTGCCTTGGTTCCCCGAGATTTTTAACAAGCTCAGCCCCCAGCTCAAGTTCAAGTTAGTTGAAAATTTCAGTTAAAAATTCTAGTTTTTTCTTGATCTTTGCTGTAATCTTTGCGCTCTGACGTTGAGTATCTTCTGTTTTTGTTCTCATTTTTAGCTTAAGGTTGAAAAACTGAAGGCTGAACATACAGTAATTCATAATGAGAACGAAAAGAGTAGATACCCGAGGCCAGATAAACCTGTTGACTTTACGATTCTGGAAAGTCCAAATTTTCATACGGTTAACTCTTGTTAATCAGTTCTCAAACTCAGTTTTTTGACCTCATTTTTATTGATATTTTTCAATCTACTTGACCGATGTTCGAGTTGAGTAGATGTATAAGCATAATCTGAGATTGGAGCAGCCAAAACTTTTCTCGAAGTCTAAAAAATACATAAAAAAGTTATCGCTGCTAGAATATACCCCTCCCGAAAGCGCTACAGGAACATACCTCACCCAATAATTTAAGCTTGGCTTAGGATAAGGTCAATACCTATCAATACTCTAGGTCAATGCCTATACACAACTAACAATGGCTTTTGTGCAACTTTTTTTCAAAAGTAATGGTTTTAGGTACCCTCCAAAAAGTATTGGGGAGGGTATATTCCAGTAGCTTCTTTGGCTTAGGAGGGGTATATTCTACTAGCGTCGAAAATTCTTACTAGATCAAAATATGTATGTATACAACATGTGATTTAAAATTGATATATAATATATAGTACTTATGCTGTTTGCCCCCGCACTATTTTTTTTAAATTATGGTCAATATCGGTTTTAAATCTTCTTATTAAGCGTCACGATTATAGAATCCAACAATTTGTGACCATAAATGATAAAAAAAATATCGTCACCCTTAAATTATCTTCTCCATACAAAATCTGATACTTATGACTGAAATAATGCTCTTGCGGTACCATATGTATCAAATTTTGTTCAGAGAAGGAAATTTGAGGATGACGATATTTTTCATCATTTATGGTCGCAAATTGTTGAATTGTATACAGTCAAACCTCTCTACTATGGCACCCCCAAAAGTTCGTTCCGCCTTGGGTCCGACACTTTTTTAGCTCGATTTTCAAAGCTTTTTTCAAATTCTGTTTTTACAGTCTGGTCCCAAATATCTTAAGGATTCCGATTTTGCCGATCGTTTTTCAGAATTATAAAGAAAATTCTTCTAAAAAAGCAAAAACTCAGTTTAAAAACAGAAATTTTTAAATTTTCCTGTTTTTAAACTGAGTTTTTGCTTTTTTAGAAGAATTTTTTTTATAATTCTGAAAAACGATCGGCAAAATCGGAATCCTTACGATATTTGGGGCCAGACTGTCAAAACAGAATGGATAAAAGACTTTGAAAATTCGGTTAAAAAAAGTGTCGGACCCAAGGCGGGAACGAACTTTTGGGGTGCCATAGTAGAGAGGTTTGACTGTAATTGTGATGATTAAAAAAAGATTTAAACCCGATAATTTCAAAAAAATATGGTGCGGGGGCAAACAGCATAATTACCTAATATATTTCACAGATCAGATAGGGGCGAATATTTTCGCTAATCTACTTTAAATCGTCTGTTTTGGTGCTATTTAAAGCAATTAAAATATTTATCAATGTCTGTTTTTAAGATTCTGCACTTCACATAATCGGTTCTTCACGTACTGGTTTTGGTAACAAAGGATCTGACATGGACTTGTGTTTGGTGATCACCAAACAAGATGTAATATTTTATCCTTAGTGCTTATTAAAGTAAAAATAGGGTCATTTAAACTAAAAATATATAAATGAGATTCTGTAGCCCTGATTCAGGTCTTTCGATATTAAGCTTTTTCGTTTTTTATTTTAAAAATTTGACGGACATTTTTTTATCACTTTAACTGGTAAAAAGCTTATTTCAGAGATCGGCGCTTTAACAACAACAGCTTGGGCCTATGTTGTAGCGCAGTTTAAAAGCTACAAAATTAGTTTTACAGAGTAATTTTCAAAAATTTGGGAGTTGAAATATTTACCTTTAGAAGAAAATAAATTTAAAAAAAATGACCAAAGTCCGAAAAGTTGGAAAAAATTAGACTTCGGTCATTAAAAAAGGATTTTTTTCATAATGTCATGCAGGAATATCCCGAATTCGCCGCCTATTTTCCTTTGTCCAACAGTTTTTTATGTAAGTTATTTGGCGGATATTGTTTTATTATAAAGCGGACACCATTTTTTACTATTTGTTTATAAAACTCAACTCTCAGATTTTAAAAAATCATGCTGTAAAATGAATTTCGTAGCTCTTGAATCGCGCCAATATAAAATTATTTCGTCGTTTAAAGGGGAATGCTCGTCGCCGGTGGGAAAATTTTAAAGGGGGTACCAGGTCAATTCAAACGAGAATTATTTTTAAATTTATTTATTTTGTAAAAATTATGTAGGCTGATCGAATAGAAACGCTTTTCCTAAAAAAAGCAAAAAGAAGAAGTAAAACAACTAGAAACAATACCGCTAGAAAATATGCATCAAAGTGAAAGAATAAAACAACAGCAATTCAACGTGCTCTCTCACCTACAAAACATGTTAGAACGCACTGTGATTAAGGCAGAAACAGTAATGCTGGGCGATGGTGACCCCAAAAAAAAAATAGAAATAATCTTGACACAAATGAAAGTCGAGATAGTGGTAAAAAGTAAATGGTGAAGACACAAAACTAATAGCGACAACAAATATGATCAAAGCTGCAGTGCCGATACTAAGGTTTTTTGAACATGTTTGCACTTTCCTTTGCTCAAGAGTCTCAAATAGTTGACACTTACCGTAGTCACTCTTTTGATCGCCCATGGGCGTTTATTTTTCAACCCTTGAAAAATCGGAAAAAAATATTTCGATTTTGACATTTTTGGGTGCTCAACCAAAATTTAAAAAGTGGAATCAGGTAAACTCGTGGTAACTAAGAAAACGCAAAAAAACAGATTTGCAAAATATTTTTTTTAAACTGAGATATAAGTCCTTAAGGGTGGGCGTTTATTAGAGGGTGGGCGATAAATAGAGTGAATACGGTATGCTATAACTACAGACCGGTTTTATATGCTTTTGAAACCAATAAAAATGCGCTACAAATTGTAAAATATGCGAAATATACGAAATATGCCCAGGCCGGCCGTTTTTTGCACGGTCAGCCAGTTTGACATAGTTAACTGATTTTACATACAGTCGCCTCTTGCTATAACGGCACCCCCAAAAGTTCGTTCCCCCCTAGGGTCCGACACTTTTTTTAACCCAATTTTTGAAAAATTTTTGACAGTTCTGTTTTTACAGTCTGGTCGGAAATATCGTAAGGATTCCAATTTTGCCGATCGTTTTTTGAAAAGAAAAGAAATTTAGGTTGAAAAAGCAAAAATTCGATATAACGGCACCCCTTTTTCAAAAAGGGGTACCGTTATAGCGAGAGGCGACTGTAGTAAACAAGTTTTTATACTCAACAAAAAACCAATTTTACATAAGACATTCACTCTAATTATAAGCTAATTATATGGCGAATAATTAGATAGGGCGATTTTTGAAAACTTCAAGCGGTCTGAAACTTCTGTTTTTTTAAGCTGTTTGAGCTGTGCGAAAAGTGCCTGCTAGATTCTTGAAATCCCTCTCAGGTACTTTTCACACAGCCGAAACAGTAAATGAAACAGAAATTTAAGGCCACTTAAAATCAGGGTGGTAGATAATTAGGGATTGGCTGATAATTAGAGCAGATACGGTACTAGACAAAGTTTCCAGTCTCACTTTAAATAGGTTTCAGAGTTAAGGCCATTTTCGAGACGCAATTTTCGGCGCTGCCAGAGTATACCTCCCACCTTTTGTGAGGGGCAAGCGCGCTTTTCTTCTCCTACTTGCAAGGTTGCCACAGGCATACCTGCACGGGCGCCGGGCGCCGGCGCCGGCGCTGGCTAAAAAATCTTAACAGTCGGGCGCCGGCGCCACTTCAGCTGCGACGGCGGCGCCCGGCGCCACTTCAGCTGCGGCGCCGGCGCCGGCGCCTGAAGGTTAAGATTTCAGCTGTCTTGACAATGTTTTAGTAAATTCGAAATTTTCTCAGATTTTTTTGCAGACAAGTTATTTCTAATCTTACAGTAAATTTTTATTTTTTATGTTTATCACATGTAAATCACAAAATTTCATCACCGGTTTTTGCTTTTTTTTTTGATGTTCTCCACTATCTGATGAAGATAGTTATCCACTATTTCCTCGACTCGTTGTTCACTGTTTCCAAAGTTTGCCTCTCCAGCTTGATCAGCTGTGATTGAAATTCCAAAGAAGGCAATAAATTTGAAAAAATAGTTCTTTTCCGGATTTTACTCCGCAGTGGTGTAAGAACTTGCGCCAAATAACCTTAACACGATATTTTTAAAAAATTTTTCGCATTTTAAAAATCTTGGCGGGAGTAAAATTGTTGAGGAACCGTCACCTTTCGGTTTTGGTACAGTGCGAGTTGTGAAGTCATCTTCATCTAGAGCCCTTGACCAGCAAGTGAAAAACCTTTTTGACGAAATTGAGGGGTCATTACCTCTTGAAAGTGATCCTTTCAAGTTTTGGCAAGGACATAGTCAGGCAAGATACAAAAATACTTAAAAAAATATATATACAAATTGTAGGCATACCCATCTTTGACAAAAATAGCCAATGATTTATTAGCTATTCCCGCAAGTACTGCAGCTGCTGAGCGTATGTTCAGCATAACAGCTATGTTGACAGCCGGCAGAAAAAGCTCCACTGGCCCAGTACTTTTAAAAAGCAAAACAATGCTTGTTTTAAATTTTTAATTTCACATAATTGTTGCTATTCCTAATACAAAAAATTTCTATTTAAAAACATAAAATGTTAGATTAGTCTTTGTTACATTCTATTATTTTATTTACAAAAATGGCTTGATGCCGGCGCCTGGCGCCGTATTTCCTCTTTTAGGCGCCGGCGCCGACGCCCGCGCCGAATTAATTGTGGCGCCGGCGCCCGGCGCCGATTTTTAGTAGACCCGGCGCCTGGGCCCGGCGCCGATTTTTCTCAGCGTGCAGGTATGGCCACAGCTGCCTAAATAGACCAATTTTCGGCACAAAATGTGTCCACCAATGAGAGATACTCCAAATCTGACTTCGTGAACACGTTGGAGTAAGAAGTATTTACAATGCAAAATACACCACTCCGACTTCAACTCCGGGTTCCTGAACAAGCCATTAATGATTTTAATTTAATGATTGAATGTCTTCTGAAATAAATTTTTATAGAATACAATTTAATGGTCAATTTTCGGACATTGAAGTAGATCTAAATGTGAACAATGATGCAGCTATCCGAAACACTCATTTACTTTACTATTATTCTAATTGTAAGTCAATTTTTTAGGAACGAATTTGAATTCAGTGCACTTGATCATTTGATTTTCGAAGTTTCCGATTTAAATACATTAATTTTATCTAGCAAGATTTTTGATTAGACAAACTAATTTTTTTTGAAATTGTTCAAATAAATTTCAAAAATAGATTTAATGTGGCATACCCACGCTAATAAGAGGTGGTGCCCAGGAATTCAAAAAAATTTCCTAATCATTGGACTTCTGTACAGATTTTTCAACATGGTTTCTAACAAAACACTACCTAAAATAAAATTCTAGGTCTTGTTTTGTTAAAAACCAAGTTGAAAAATTCGTACAGAAGTTAAATGACTAAGAAAAATTTTCGAATTCCCGGCCACCACCTCTTATTAGCGTAGGCATGCCCCTTTAAGGAATTGAGGTATACATTTTTTTAAATTAGACTCACAAGGAAACATATGGTAGTGACGATGCGATTCGGTAAAATCCTATATACCATTCGATAGAGAATCGAAAATGCTTATTTGACATAAAGATCCCATTCTGCGGAAAAGTCGACTTTGGGGGCAAAAATGCATTTGAAGTATATAATTGTATAGAAAAAATATAGTTTTATTGAAGACGCAGTCAAAGGGGACCAAGGCAGTCGAAACAATTATTTTTTGGATTTTTTTTTCTCGAAAAATGTCCTTCCCACACTTTTTTCGGCCGTTCCATCGTTTAATACTTAGACCTTGAAAAAACGCACTTTTAGGCTACCCTAAATAGTGTACTTTAGTCCGAATCGCATCGTCACTACCATATGTTCCCTTGTTAGCTCCGTGACATTCATTTTCAAATGACCTCAGTCAAATGAAGATATTTCAGTAAATATTTGTTGTCTTGAGCGGAATCTAAAATTGGACAGTAATTTATAAATTTAAGAGCACTTACAAGCAGGGTGGCCAGATGTCCTGCTTTAGCAGGAATTTCCTGCTTTTTGGTTTGAAATCTGCTTTTTGACAGTGAAAAAGCAGGAATTTTATAGGAATTTTATGTTCATTCCTGCTTTTTGCAGATTTTTTGTTTCAAAATCCTGCTTCTCGACATCAAAATCCTGCTTTGAAGATTTTGCATCTGGCCAGCCTGCTTACAAGCAAATCGACCACGTAAAACCTAATCACAGAATCAAAGATTTGTCCTTCGAAAAATAAAATATAAAAAAGTCAAGAAATAGCTAATTTTCATCCACAAAACCAATTTAAGATTGCCTAGGTAACTCAACGAAAAATAAGATTTATGACCTAACATACGACCCATTTTGTGAGAACGCTCAATTTAATTGGCCACAGCTCGTCGCTCTGTGATTGAAGTTCCATTTTTTTCGCCTATCATGTAGAGCACGTTCCAAAGTACCTATATAGTACAGTCAACTCCCGATTCATTGTACACCCTGGGGACCGGCTCCAGGTGTACACTAAATCGAGGGTTCATTCTAGTCATTTTAATTAACCGCCGGCCAAAATGATTTAATCCAGGTGTACACTAAACCGAGGTGTACACTAAATCGGCAGTTGACTGTAACATGTAACAATCAGGCCACGGAGGGATAGAGGTCCGTTATATCGAGCGTCAACTGTATTAGCTAATAAAACTTTCAAAAAAACTACTGTGATTTTGGGACACCCTGTATTGAAATTCAGCTAGTTTATGTTCTATTCGCTCATTTTTAATTGTTTATAGTTTCATTTTTAGTTGACGAGCGAGTTGCTCCTTTGGTGCTGATAGTCAAAGCCTGGGCCAAAAAACATAAAATAAATAGTGCCAGAGATAACACATTGTCATCCTACTCTTTGGTGCTCATGGTAAATGATTGCACAAAAATAAATTAAACCAGCCTTACTAAATTCTAGGTTATTCATTATTTGCAATCAGGTGTCCAACCGCCAGTCTTACCATTTCTTCAACAAGAGTATCCCGAGTTGTTCAACAAATACTTGGATGTTAATGAACTAGATTATACTCGGGGATCAGTATTTTCAAAACAAAGATTCCAAAATAATAATGGACAGCACCATTTAAGCGAGCTTTTGATAGGCTTCTTCAATTATTATGCTTATAAATTCAAGTAGGTATTTAGAAAAAGTTTTACAGTTTAATTTCGTTTTTAATTAATCGTTCTTTCTCAAAGCGACAAAATGTAGCTACAGGGCAGGGTTTTCATATGATATCATGCAGCTTTATATGATATCACGAGGGTGATATCACGTTTCATACCATTTACTGAATTCCATGGCACATCAGTATCATATCACTCAAATTTTTGCCATCCCATATCATATTATTATCACATCACCTGACAAGGGCCATATCAGGTGACCGGGTGTACCATTTCTCCTCCTTTGACAACTTGGATTATTGCCAATTCGAACTTCATGAATTGGAATTTGAAAAATTGGCAAAATGTCCCAATTGGGTCAGAATCATTTTGATTTTGTATCAACTGGGCCCAAAAGCATTTCGACTTTTATCAACTGGGCCAAATACTGATATGAATTTTTATCAACTGGCCAAAGAAGAATTTTATTTTTTATAAACTGGGCCAAAATGCCATTTGATTCCAGGCACTTGAAAAACCTCAAGAGCCTTCTTCAAAAGCATACCCCTGGTGATCTCATCTGATATCCTGTGATGCCAGAGAATATTTCAAAGTATTTAAAGATAACAGTAGTTTGTTGTGAAAGTACCAAAAATAGTTTTTCTGTTAATCTAGCACCTCCAAACTTTCGTTTACTTTCTTCTTTTTTACCTGGTCGTACAACTAACAAGGAGAACACCCAAGCTGTTGTTCCGATGTGATTGCATGATCTATATAAAGAATGTTCGCCATGGTCGGTTTAGTGTGTAAAATTTTAATATTGTCGGCGAATAGCGACAAAAACTATGAGAACAGGCAGTCAGAAACTGTTTACCCTTTCATTTTAGCCATTTTTCACAATATAGAATAATTCAAA
Organism: Ditylenchus dipsaci; assembly: GCA_004194705.1. Classification (NCBI taxonomy): domain Eukaryota; kingdom Metazoa; phylum Nematoda; class Chromadorea; order Rhabditida; family Anguinidae; genus Ditylenchus; species Ditylenchus dipsaci. The sequence goes on along the minus strand of SADC01000856.1, from coordinate 13,500 downwards.
CTCCCGCAATTTTCGGCAGCCACTTTTGGACCGAAATAGCACCGATTACGAATAACACCGATTTTTTCTTACTAACACGGGAAAGGCATGACCACCCCTATCAAAGAACCTTATGTACCAAAAGATAGCCCTAACTGAGCGTGTTACTGAACAGTAATCCGAATTTCTTATGGAGCAGTCCTCGGCGAGATTATCGCTTTGAAAGTTGCAAAATATGGCAGTTATAATAAAAAAAATTACACCTCAATCAATGGTAGTTATGGTGCAGTGGTATTGGTTGAGACTCCTTTTTTCAGGAGTTGCAGGTTCGATCCCACTCACCAGGGAACCTCAAGTCAAGAAAAAACTACTAGGAAGGCCGTTTTCTAGAGAAAAAATATGACAAAATTTCGGTAAAAAGCATGATACCCATCCTCGTGATTTATTTTTTGAGGGTATCTGGATACTCAAAAAAGGTATTATATCATGTTTTAGTCACTGGAGATGTTCAAAAGGCTTTAACTGGCACGTCTAAATCCAAAATAGGACATCTTGTCACTGATAAATGGAGCCTTTACAAGAGCAAACAAAAAATTTAACACTTAAACTCCAGTTTGTGCTGATGGAGTGTTTTGTTCAGAATTTCGTGCTGAACAATATAGGAGAAAAAATTATCTGAAGTTTTTTTTCGTGATTCATTTCATGTATTTATGGTGAAAACTAAAACAACTCGAAATGGGATATCTCCAACAATACATACGTAAAATAAATCACGAAAAAGACCTTTTTCAGACTTTTTCTCCTATATTGTTCAGCACGAAATTCTGAACAAAACGCTCCCATCAGCACAAACCGGCTTTCAAGTGTTAAAAGAACCATACTTGTTGATGCAAATGAAAATTGGCAAATTCAAATGCGCGTGGGACACTTCTCTTTCGTCCGCTCTCTACTTTTTGAGTTATTTTGAACGACTCAAAAGAGTACAGTGAGAGACGAAAGAGAAGTGTCCCGCGCTCATTGAATTTGCCAAATTCTCGTTGTCATGAACAAGTATGTTCCTTTAATAAGAATTTTCTGCTTTAGTTTTAAAACCGACAAAGTAAGCATTACGGGCACGTCCATGCAAGATACAGCTCCTATGCCAGCAGGATCACCAGAGAATGACAGTTCAGTAAGTTGAACATTTTCAATGGCTTAAATATCATTCGCTCCAAATTTGAAGTAATAAAATTTTCGAGATTCGAAATTGAAAAATTAGCAGTTGTTTAAGGGGGGGGGCATTCATATACGCATCGCCTAAGTGACAGGTTCGACTACCACTGGCTGCACACCTTATTTTTTGCTCCTCTTTTTATTTACAAGTTCAGTGTCAAAATATTCCTCGAAGTCTTGGCCATGCAACAAAATTGTCAGCGCAAGGTTTCACACCTTCTGAAGCTTATGTACAGGCTAAAATAGCCTAAATTTCCGAAAATCGATCGTTTTTCGGGTTTTTCTTTGACAATTTCATTAATAATTTTCTGACTTCTTTTCACAAGTCACACGTTTCATGCACTCAAATGTAGCCAAGACTTTAGGCTTTCATTTCAGCTATCCAACAGAGAAAAAACTGGTATTCACTTAGAGCTAGAATTTAGAAAAAGCATTCCACGATGTCTAAATCCATGCCATTTTACCCAGGGCTGTCCTGGAATTTTTCAGTATTGTTTTGGAAGTGACGTTTTTCGCAATTTTAATTTACATGATCATTGACAACCTATCACTCAAAATGTAGCCCTACTTCTTAGCCTCATTTTGAGTATATGGTTGTAAATGGTTGCAAAAAAATACCAAAATCCTACCTCTCAATAGTAATATTGTGTTCCTTGGTCAAACCTTCGCTAGCTACCGTATTTTTTTCTCTGAAGTGATTTTGGTGTGTAAAAATTTCTATCTGATTCCGCATGAAATTCTGACTCTAGAAAGTCAATAAACGCGTTAACAAATAAATAAAATTGGCAGACGTTCAGGCTATTTAAAACTAAGTACGCATCATTTTGGCTGGTTTTATTTCATTTTGACGTCATTTGCTTAAATTCGCAAAATTGAGGCAATTTCTGACAGCAAAGCAGTGCTGGAAATCAGTGTGGGCACAGAATTTTTTTGTACGTTCGCACGTCCCTCCGGCACCTTTTCGTCTCTAGGTCGTCCGTCCGACGTCCGTCCGGCCATTTTTGGTCACGTCCGGCGTCCGTCCGCACTTCCGTTTCAAAAAATTTTCACGTCCATGTGACTTCCACCCAAAAAAATTTTCGTCCAAGTCCGTCCGCATGTCCGTCCGGACGTCCGACGTCCACGTCCGCACGTGGCCCTCAATAACAGTAAAAAATAAATAAGATGTGCACCGAGCGCGATTAGAAAAGTCGACCTAGGGCGATGCGTATATGAATGACCCTCCCCCCCCCCTTCAACAAAAAATTGTTTTTAGCTACACAGTCATGGAGAGGCCATTTTGTTGAAGAACCATTCAATCTCTCTAATGCAGCTCATTCAGTACTCTTTGGAAATCCTTCGAAACTAATTCGAACTGTGTTTGAGAATAGCACAGAAATTTATGTCTGAATATGGATTTCTCAGAGATTGTTTAATTTGTTTCATTCAAAGCGATTACATTTGTTGACCAAAATAAAAAAAGTTCAAGCTGATTTACAGTGTCCTCATTTGCATCAATAACATTTAACACTAATATAGTCAACTGTCGGTAAGCCGAAACATCTTTGTGACTGCTTTAAGGCTTGTCTAGAGGGTTAACCATTTTTGCCCGAATTAATTTTCAAAAAAATTTTGAATTTTTTTATTTCTTTTGGGAACGTTCATTGGGGTAAAATTTCAAAAAGCAAAACAAAATTTTGGATGGGTCTCCGAATCTTATTGAATATACATTCTGAAACCATCAAAAAAGTGGATTTTGACTAGAAATAGCGATTTTCCGCATCTCAGTTATTATGACTTTTATTTATAACCCCTAATTTTTTTTACATCAAATGATTAAATCGTGAATCCACCCGTTGAAAAAAATACCAGATCACAATTTCGAAATAAATTTTTTTCGGAAAAATTCGCCCTGGTCCAAATAAAGCCGTCCCGGTAGTTTTCGGACTTATTTTAGAACTTATGTTTTTATCGGTTCCATAGTGGACATCTTTTTATTCAAGTTTATTCTCAAAGGGACTACGGGGCTACATTTTTAGTATAAAGTTTTCTTTGTCATGCTGCAAAATTTATGAAAAAAAACAATATTGCTGAAAATGCTTCGAAATTTCGCGAAATCTTAAAAATTTTGTCCGAATTTTGTCCAAGATTTTGCTGCGATACGACTTTGTGATCTTATGAATTTTTCTCACACAATGCAGCTACTAAATTTTTAGCGAATGTTTTCTTTAGTCACATTTTTATAGACCATATTGCGGAGCTGAAATTCTAGTATTGTATTTTTTCATAAATAACAGATGGTTTTTGTGTAAAAACTAGCCTGCCTTTAGTATATAACATAGCATATTACATTAATAGTGTGACTGATATACTTTACCAAACAAACATTTTATCGAAACTTATCAATTAACCTGATAGTTCCAAACAAATAAGTACTCAAGTTTTTAGCAATGCATATTCACTTAGGGGAGATTTTTTCTTTCTTCACTCGTGACTAGGGTTGGGAACGGTCATATGACTGGTCATATGACCGGAAAATGACCGACAAAATGACCGCTCATAGAAGAATTGGTCATTTATTCCTATTTTTCCTGAAAATAATATTTTTATTTTTTGCTTCTGCAATTTTTTCGACTGTGTTTTGTTAGTGTTTTTGTTGTTTTCGATCGCGGATGTCTCGTCTCAAGCAAATTTCAGCACGATTTGAATGGTTTAAGTCACAAAATCTTATGGTCTGTTTCAGGATGACGGTCGACACAGCCTCCCAAGTGACGTCAAACAAGCCGGTCAGAGATGAAAATCCAGTTGTAACTCCAGAAAATGTAGAAAGCAATGAAGAAAATGATGATTTTGATGTGTGTTTATGAATGAATTTGAGAGAAATGTTATGTTATATAAAAAAAGTTTATGATAAAGTGAAATTCGGGAAATGACCAAATATGACCGAAATGACCGGTCATATGACCGATTTTAGAAATGACCGGTCATTCGGCAACCCTACCCGTGACGAGCTTGAAAGACTTAGTATTGTGTGCAAGTGCTTCCATGACTGTATAGAACACTACTTTGCTGAAACACCATATCGTTTGGTCGAGCACTTTTTTTTGGCTTTAGCTGGACATAATAAGTATTGTTGCGGTTTTGTTTTTAGAGAACTGAATTGGAGAAAGTGTAAGTTTGAAAGTTTGTGAAAACTTTAAAACACAATTATTGTTAGAACACATAGAATGACATGCTTTTTTCATTTTATTGAAAAAGATCCTTTGACTTTTGCGGCCTTTTTTGGCTATAGGTGATAACAACATGTGATCTTCCAACAAACATTTTAGAAATCTTTTTCGTGTAGAGCTTACAAAGTTGCCCTAGAGTCATAAATATAAAATAAACAAATATTCAGAAGAGCATTGATGTTTTCGACTAAAGAAAATGTTGACCTCGACTATACTTACGGCCATCAGCGCAAGCCGGCTTCTAAGTGTTAAATTAAATGTTTTTATCCATTTTTCAGCTTACTCTAAAAATGGCTCTATAACCCAATTATGGCCTTTCTGTTCCACCAAAGGTGCGCATGTCTAAATTGTTGCCACTCTTGAGAGTTGGGACAAAGGGATTCAAAGAAGCAACCTTGGCGGTGGGTACTTGAACCTCTCACCAACCTCTACCTTATTGAAATCGCTCAGAACCACCTAGAGTGTGGCCGAAAGCCAAAAATAACTTATTTAGATAGTCTGATAATTGTAAATAAGATTTGTATGGTATTTTCTGAATTTTGTGAAATAACTGATTTTAGCGAAACTCGATTTTGCCAAAACTCGAAAATACCCTACAAAACGGCATTTTATCACTATCAAACCATTTTCAACATGCCCGAATTAGTCCAGTAAACATGTTTGGAACCCAAAAACTGAAAAAATTTGATCTAAATGGACGACCACTTGGTTTAGTTAGTTCAAATTAAAAAATTTAAATTTCGCAAAATTTTTCAAAATGCACGAATTCAAAAATTAGAACATGGATTTACCGCAGGATAAATCGACCGGAGGATTAAAGTTATTCTGCAACTGAATTAGCATGAGAATGAACATTTGTTTTTTCAGATGGATAAAGATCACAAAAACGAAAAATAAACTGAGCATAGAAAGTTGGGCACAACAAGCACACTTATTCGCGATCATAGAGTTTGTCAATTCGTAAATGAAAAAAAATGAACTAGTGCACATTGCGCCTTAAAAATAGTGAGCATTATGCTTTAGTACGTTGTATAAAATTGCTTTTTGAAAAAAATTCATAAAAGACCATAAAATAAAAGCATGTCAAGTCCATGTCGAAGTGCAAAAAAAGATGCGGTGTAGTTCTAAAAAATCGTTTTGTTAAACATTTTTTATCGCCTTTTGAAAAACTTTATGACTTAAAAGATAGCGCATGAAATTTGCACCAGATAGGTAAAAAAGAATTGTAATAGGCTGTAAAAAAACTAGGTCTTGTCGAAGCAGAAAAAAATTGAACGATTTCAAATTCCAAAATCTATATTAAAAGCCTACTTTGACACCGACATTGACTTCGACACGCCACTGTAACCACCTGCGACATCGACTTCGAAATCGACATGTCATTGTGACCAAGCCATTACATGTGGTGTGAATCCACGCAAACTCTTGATCAAAAGTCGTAGCGGCTCTTTTTGCTTGCCCGTGTTGGAAAAAGATAGTAAAATTATTTTGGAGCAAATTTAAATTATTTTAAAACTGACGAAAATGTATTATAGATCAATTCTGTCACTCCTAGAAAAGACTTTACTAGTGCCAATTCTCTATAAATTTATAAATTAAATAAAAGCTGAAATATTGAATATGACCACACATCGACCTCGACCTCGACCAAGACCAAGGAGTGTGACCAAGGGGTTAAAAGTACATCCTGGTGCAGAATTTCACGCTGAACAAAATGGTGGAAAAAATTAGAAAAAATCACTATTTGCGGGTCAGCTGCCACCAACAAAGACTTGATTTTTCGCGTAAAAAACTTCAAGAGGGCAGATATCGTCAATTTCTCTCATCGAAAACTATTTTTCATAAATAACATAGAAGCGCAGATCACTGGCTTTTGATGAGATATCATTGAGTATTTATGACAACTCAATGTAAAAATTTCAGTTCAAAGAAATTTTTTTGTCATTTTTTGAAAACATTGTCAATACTCACGAGGGGGACAGGAAATATGATAAACTCCTTTTTTCAGTTATCGAGGTATACCATTCGACAGAGCAAGAAAAACCGTTTTATTAGAGATGATGATTCGACGTCGGTCGATATGTCGGTACGGTATTTTTAATCAGTAAAAGATGAGTCCGTATGCCGGTACGGTTTTGGTATAGTATACCGTAATGTCATCATATCAAGACTTATGACATAAAAAGTTGACTGCATATATTTTCCACAAAAAAAATAAGTTCTCAATGTTTTTGAGTGACTTTGTAATGTAGGATAAAAAAACGTCATAAATTCTTTATTTTCATTATCAAAGCATTATAGAACGCAGTACAGAACACTTATTAACTGATCTTTTTCCGTGTAACAATCAAGCTTCTGCCAGAAATATTTTCTTTTGACACAACTTCTAGCGACAACACTGAAAATCTTTCAGCTATGCACAGTTTTAACCAGTGGCGCAACTTCAAATTGACGACTCGAAATTTTGAGCACCTTCAAACTTCAGAGGCCTGCTTACCCGCTAAACAAATTTCCTATCGAGTTTATTCTTAATTACTCCCTCCTTGAAATATCGTGAAAAATCGAATGAGCATGGTTTCAGGTGCGATTTTTCTCAAAATCACTCAACCCGATTTTGTGAAAAAATCAAAAATGAGCTTTCGTGAAAAAAAATTAAAAAATTTAAAATCTTTTTTCACTAAAGAATTTGCCGAAACGTCCTCTACAAATTTGCTCGGAGTGTAGAAAAAATCGATTCAAACAAGTCGTCAATTTGAAGTTGCGGCACTGGTTATAACCAGTGATGTATTTTTGAGATTTTTTGCTCCTGCTCTTGCTCCGGGCTCTCGACTTCGAAAAATTCGCTCCTACTCTTGCTCCGGGCTCCCGACTTTGAAAAATTTGCTCCGCTCTTGCTCCGGGCTCTTAAGTTTCAAAAATTTGCTCTGAAATTTGCTCTGAATCTGACTCCGAGCTCTTCATTTGAACAAATCTGCTCCGGATTTGACTCCGAGATCTTCATTTAAAAAATTTTGCTGGGACAGTTCTCTTCCGTTTTTCATTGTACTCTTTTGAGTCATTCGAAACAAGTCAAAAGAGTACAGTGCGAGACGAAAGAGAACTGTACCGCGCCGAATCAAACATTTGAAATTCTCGTTGTCGGCGACGGCTATGGTCTTTAAAGACTTTGTGGCCATTGTTCAACTGTTTTACCATGTTCACTATTATGTATTTTAGTTACAGTATTAGAGGCAAATAAGAGGCACCCTGCAATAACGGGCACCTTCTAATAAACGTGCACCCTTAAGGATAAAGCACCTTTCGAAGAGGCTAGCACCAGCCTTTTTACTAAAATAGCCTACCTTCTCTGGTGCTCAGTTAGTTAGTGTTCTATTTGGAGCATTCTGCAAAGAAAGACTATTGACGAACACAATATGGTAAGGGCATGGGCTCTCAGCTTCGATGAAACGCTAAATTTTGTAAGGATTTTGGTTTGTAGTTCCCCCCTCCATACTCGGTTTTTTTGAAAAGTGACCCAAAAACACATTCCGAACTCATTTTTTCTGCACAGAAGGATGCGAGAAGCATAGCTGAACACTTTCTGAATAAAAATTTTGAACTTTGCTAAAAAAATTGCCTCCCATCCCTCAGGGGCAGATGGTCATTTTAAGGTCTTTTACGGTCATTTTTAGGTGATTTATTACATTTTTCTTGCTGGAGCTAGGCAAAAAGACTCTCTTGATGTTGAACATTGTTTTCAATACTGGGGCCTACCGCATAAATAACTTTGGTATGCATGTTTTTTTCATGCATGCAGAGTTACTTTCGAGGGATTTGTGTCTAAGGTATGTGGGTTGCGCATCTCAACTCCAAGCCCCCAAGCAATTGAATAGTACCAAATATTCGAACCTTAAAATTTTCAATTTTTGTCTCGAGGGAATTCGAATCCTCACATTGAGTTTTGAAATTTTTTTTTTTCAAATTCACGCCAAAACATTTTTAAAGGGATTAAAGGCTTGTTTCCAATGAGCGGATTTTCCTTTCACTCTCACTCTCACTCTTCATTGGAAACACAACAAACCTTTCACTCTCACTCCCACTCTGCCTTCACTCTCACTTTCACTCTCAGTGTGTACCCAATGTGAGAGTGAGAGTGAAAGACAGACTGAGAGTGAGAGTGAATGGCAACTTTTATAAGACTTGAAACTGAAAAAGACTGAGAGTGAGAGTGAGAGGCAGACTGAGAGTGAATTTTTTCAATTTTTTTATTTATTTATATTTCTCTCTTTGTATCTCCTGGTATGTTTCTTCACATAAACCTACCTAGGCAAGTCAAGCCTCATTCTATTTTTAGTCTGAAGCAACCAAACCAAGTGGTCGACCACTTGGATCAAAATTTTTTTTTTTACTTTTTTCGCGTTCCGAAACCTGTTTTCTGGATCGATTCGGGGACGCTGAAGATGGTTTGACAGTGGTAAAAGGCCGTTTTCTCAGGTATTTTTTGAGTTTTAGGCAATAATTGATTTTGGTAAAATCAATTATTGCCTAAACTCAAAACTTTCTCGATAAAACGTGATTTCACTACTGTCAAACCATCTTCAGCGTGCCCGAATCAGTCCAGAAAACAGGTTTCGGAACATGAAAACGTAAAAAATTTTTGATCCAAGTGGTCGACCACTTGGGTTTGTTGGTGCATGGATTATCCAGTAGAACTGAGGTTGGATCATAGAAAACAGTTTAAATTTTAAAAGCCTTTACAAGACAAGAACATCACTACCGGGTACCACTGCACTACCTGAGTCCCCCAACCTGGGTACTACCACCCGGGTACAACAAAACCAAGTGGTCGTCCACTGGGATCGAAATTTTTTACGTTTTCCATGTTCTAAAACCTGTTTTTTGGACTAACTCAGGCATGCTGAAGATGGTTTGACAGTAGCAAAATAACATTTTCTCGGGTATTTTTGAGTTTTAGCTAATAATTGATTTTACCAAAATCAATTATTAGCTAAAACTCAAAAAATACCGAGAAAATGTTATTTTGCTACTGTCAAACCATCTTCAGCATGCCTGAGTTAGTCCAAAAACAGGTTTTGGAACATGGAAAACGTGAAAAATTTTTGTGTTGTGCGCAACTGTGAAGTGATCGCTTGACCCAAAGTACTGGTCATGGACGATTTGAATTGGGAGCCTTCTGGGAAATAATTACGTTATTTGATAGCTAAAATTAGTCAAAATCGTGACACAAATACATAGGCACAATTTGAAATTGGCACAAACAGAAGAGGCACAAATTGAATTGGCACATTTGAAAAGGGCACAAACTGCAGGGGCACAAACTGCAGGGGCACAAACCAAAAAGGCATAATTTGATTCGACACAATCTCAAATGGCACATCTCTCTCCTTCCCGAAAATTTGTGAGTGAGACTGAAAAAAGTCTTTGGATACACTGAAAGTGAGAGTGAGAGTCAAAAAAAACTCATTGGGTACACTGAAAGTGAGAGTGATAGTGCAAGTGAGAGTGAAAGTAAGACTGAAAGGCAATTTTTTCCTGTTGGGTACACACTGAGAGTGAGAGTGAGAGTGCGAGGCAGACTGAGAGTGAGAGTGAAAGGAAATCCGCTCATTGGAAACAGGGCTTAAAGGCTGTATTGGAAGGAAAGGGAATAGAAGGGGCCACTTTCAGAGTATAACGTTGAGGAACTGAATATTGCTACGTTTTAGCTGCTTTGCCATGTTTTTCAACTCGGGCGTGGCAAAAATATATTGTATATGCATTTTATGGTCAAGAGTACTTCTCGGAATCATGTCTAAGGTAAGTGTGTGCGCCAGGGCTGCATCGGATATCCGATATCCGACATCCGATATCCGATATCCGGCACTTTTTGACATCCGATATCCGGTATCCGATATCCGAAAAAATGACCGATTTTCGGATAAAATCGGATAAAGAGAGGCTATTTTTAAAAAAAACTTTTGAATAATTTTTCGAATTTATTTTTAAAAATAGGTGAAAACGAATTCTTTTGCGGTCATTTTTACACGATTTTCTCCTGCATTTTATTTGTCTTGTTCTTCCAAGCTTACATTTATGGCTTTCAGATGCTTAACGAACAAAAATGGGATGCATTTTTTGAAAGGAACGGAACCATAGCAAAGTGCAAAATAAAGTGTTTTACGAGAAATTTTGAAAATATCCGAAATCCGATAACCGATATCCGGCACTTTTTGATATCCGATATCCGATCCGATATTTTGAATATCCGATATCCGATCGGTATTTTTTCATATACGATGCAGCCCTGGTGTGCGCGTATCTCTAACTCTTAAGCCCCTTGCGACCCCTTCGGGGGCGCAGTGGGCATGGAGTTGAGATGCGCACACCCACATACCTTAGACACAAATCACTCGAAAGGGACTCTGGATGCATGAAAAGCATCCATACCAGAGTTTATTTATGCGACAGGCCCCAGAAAGTGAAACTTAGACAAAATCTATCATTTTTACCTTCATTTGAGTTTAAAAAAGCCAAAAATTGGTGAAAAATACCCTAAAGGAACCATTTTTGCCTCGGGGGTGGGAGGCAAATTATTCAACAATTTTTGAAGTTTTTTTATTCAGAAAGTTCGGCCCTATACTAGAAGAGGACTTTTTTTGCCTTGGTCCCCTGTTGTTTTTTCATCACTTTTTTGGTCTTTTTATTTCTGGTATTAACAACAACAAAGCATATCTAAGCGTAAATTTTCATATTTTGATCAACGAGCTTTTCCAAATAGTTTCATTTTTTAGCTCTACAGTTTTGGCGAAAGATGGATTGTTATTCAGAAGTTTGGAATTGGCAAGAAAGACAATTGTGTCATCTAGGCTGAATTGGAACAAATGTTTCAACCGCAGACTTGCAAAATCAGGCTTTTCGATCGTCTCGACAAGAGTTGTGCGCACCATTGAAATTCTAGCAAAAAATAATATGTAGTCCAATGAACCATATAAACAAAAAGAATGACAAAAAAGGCCAAAAAGTGATGAAAAAACAACAGGGGACCAAGGCAAAAAAATGTCCTCTTCTAGTATAGGACCGAAAGTGTTAAGAAATGCCTCTCGTATCTCGTAGTGCAGAAAAAATGAGTTTTGGAGGTGATTTTTGGTCACTTTCAAATAATCTGAGTATGGGGGCAACTATAAAAGTGACAGGATTTTAGTTACATGCACGCTCAGAAATGTGAATAAGTTTTTTCCTATCAGACTATTTTATTTCTGAACAAAATGTATAATGATAGGTTTGAAATCAGATTTAGAGGAATTTTAGCCATTTTTTAAAATGTTTTTTTTTGGTGAACTTCGGCCATAACTTTTCTGCACTTGACACCTGGCCCCTTATTACAAATTCGTATTTGACGTCAAGTTTCGGATATATAAGTAGTCTTGGCTATTTATCGAAGACATAAGAAATATAATGAAAATGACTGTTGAATATTCACAAAACTGGCGTTAAGCTAAAAAATTGAGTTTCGCTATACAGAATTCAAATTCTGACATTGAGTTTGTGTTCACCATAGCCAAATTTGTAAAATTTTGAATTTATGTCAAGACAAGCAATATTTAGCATTGAAAAAAGTACATTTGACCAAAATTTCATCACAAAAACACATTCTCAAAGTAACTTAAATTTCTCTAAATCTCATTTTCTCAGTCTATCATCATAAAATTCATTGAATTGGTCACTTATGAAAAGCGCAGTTCTTTAAAAATAAAATGGCGCAAACAGTTTTTCAAGATCCAGCTTATGTGCAAAAAACAGATTACCCAAAGTGCAAAAACCTAAAATTCAGAATAGTCATGTCTTGGACATTTCTGATGTAAGAAGAAGCAAGCGTGGATTTCATAACCAGAATGAAAAGTTGTACAAAACGAACTTGTTTCAATTAAGGCTGATCTTTTGCAATTTATTGATAACCGACTGGAGTTTGGGAATTCATGGAATTTTTTTCACACTATAAATAAAGGGCACAAACGAATTATCCAGCGTGTGATAGTCGACATTTGATTTAACAAAGACCTACCTCCCTACTGGGAGAAGAGGTGGGGAATTTTACTAGCTACAAATGTTTGAATATAGAGCGTTGACTGAATTGCTATGTCAACAATAATCTTACCTGTATGATTAGCTCACAGATTTCCAGAAAGACTGTGTTCAGGCCTATTTTCAGTGTAATTATCTTCTCCTCTCCCATATTCAAAACATAGTCCAACATTTGCCATAGAACAGTTGATTGTACACCCCATTAATTTCGAAGCAAAGCCTGGGACGTCTGTACAACTCTTCTAAGTAGGCTTGCACAAATCCAATGGAAATATAGGCGAGTAAAACCAGCTATAAATATATTAATATTATTTTTCAAATTATGCAAAATGAAAACTTACACTTCTGCGATAATTCAAAGTGTTGATTAAATCCCGACCCTCCTAAGCCCACCTCATTATGTTTTGAGCATCTGTTCTAATTCAATCGCATCAAATCTGCTCTTTCATGTGCATAACAACAGCTGTAAATTAATATAAAAATTTTATGTAGTCTTCCACCGGAAAGCTCATATATAGGTTTTAGACTGCTATTATTTATAAAAATCACAATTAATTAATAATAAAAGGCCAACTGTACTAAGGTTGCGTCTAATTCCAAATTTTCACACTGATCACGTTGGTACAACGAAATTTGCAAAATTACTGCTCTGTACCATTTGACTGGTAATATCTGTAAGTAAAGCACAGGATTAAGTTATGCTCAGTGCTTCAGTGCCGGTGTGGTGCTCGGTGCCGAAATTACAGAGGTCGGTGCCGAATCAGTGGCGCACCAGCAAGTGGTTCATATATCCTATCGACCATCTTGAACACGAATCCAGTGTCAAAAATAAGGGTTTTTTTAGCGAAATATGAGCTTTATGTCAAAATTGATTTTGAATTTTTTTTAAGGGTCACTCAAACACTGCCAAAGTGTCTTTTTACCCGACGTCGAATCTATCTCTGATGCAATTTCTTGCTCTGTCGAACGGCGTACTTCGATAACTAAAAAAATGTTTCATCACACTTTTGTTCCGTTCGTAAATATTAACAACTTTTTT